>VYZP01055441.1:0-14433 GCA_013400635.1 Hypocryptadius cinnamomeus
TTATTGTACAGCAGGGATCAGCTCTGGGAGGTGAGGCTGCCCCCTCAGTGCCCGTGCTGGCTGTGCCCAGGTCTCCAAGCAGATGTACTCCATGGGGTGCTACGAGATCTCCCTGGGGGACACCATCGGCGTGGGCACCCCGGGCAGCATGAGGGAGATGCTGGCAGCGGTCATGAAGGAGCTGCCCGTGGGGGCTCTGGCTGTCCACTGCCACGACACCTACGGACAGGCCCTGGCCAACATCCTGGTGGCCCTGCAGGTAGGATCCCTGCTCTGAGCACACTCCTGGCAGGGCTGGCTTGGAAGCACCTCAGAGCCCATCTTGTCCCACCCCTGGCCATCTCCCACTGTCCCAGGCTGCTCCAAGCTCCATCCAGCCTGGCCTGGGGCACTTCCAGGGATGGGGCAGCCACACAAGTGGAGCAGCTTTCCTTGGGGATTTTGGGCTTGCTTGGGAATTGCAGATTTTGTGCTCCCAGAGCAGCCCCTGACTCGGGGTCTGTTTGCAGATGGGGGTGAGCGTGGTGGATGCCTCCGTGGCTGGCCTTGGGGGGTGTCCCTATGCCCAGGGAGCCTCTGGGAACGTGGCCACAGAGGACTTGGTGTACATGCTCAACGGGCTGGGCATCCACACGGTGAGTGGCACCCCAGGGCTCTGCTCAGGCCTCAGCACGGGGCAGGAGCCTGGGCATGGTGGGGGCGTGGGCTGACAGGACAGGGGGAATGGCTTCCCTGTGACAGAGGGCAGGGTGAGATGGGATATCAGGGAAAAATACTCCCTGGGAGGATGGGCAGGCCCTGGCACAGGGTGCCCAGAGGAGCTGTAGCAGCCCCTGGAGTGCCCAAGGCCAGGTTGGACGGGGTGTGGGGCACCCTGGGGTGGTGGGAGCTGTCCCTCAAGGCATGTCCTGGGCCTTTCTCCTGCAGGGGGTGGATCTCCAGAAGCTGATGGACACAGGCACCTTCATCTGCAATGCCCTGAACAGAAAAACCAATTCCAAAGTGTCTCAGGCCTCCTGCAGACTGTGACACTGAGTGGGATTTCTCCTTGGATCAAGAAACCGAGGATCCAGCCCTGGCTGGGATTCCTCTCTGGCCTCCCAAGCTCCTTCCCAGCTCAGCATTTGAGAGGAAGCTCAAAATCCACCAGAATTAGGAAGAAGTGAGAGAATATCCTGTAATATTGTGTGGTGTTGGACCTTGAGGCTGCCCCCATGTGCCTTAGAGAGGGGAGGGCGTGGAGGGGCAGAGGAGAGCTCTGAGCAGAGCTGCAGCTGCTGCCTGCAGAGCCAAGGACGAGCACAGGTTTTGCAGGTAGAGCCTGGCTCCAGCTCAGGCTGTCCCTTCCTCCCTTCTCTCCCCTCCCCAAACAGCCAAAGGCTGAGCCCAAACCTCCCCTGGTGCTCCCCTGGGATCCTTCAGGGATGTGCTGCTGCACCGGGTATCTGTTGTAAGATACCTTAGCTCACCAGGAGTAATAAACACATTATTTAATAATCTAAACTGTGAAAAATTTGATTCAGCTGAACCAACAAAGGAGCTTTTGCTGCTGGTTTGGTTCCAAGTGCCTCTTGTACGTGGAAACTCTGCGCCATTGTGGGCTGGGAGGTGAGGCATTCCCTCCACCCTGAGAGCAGAGAGTGTGAAACTCCTCCAGTGCCCAGGACCGTGGGAACCACCCCCAGCTCTTCTTTTTAAAGTAATTTATTGAGCAGTTTAGGTGAGAGACTGGAGAGGAGCACAGGAGCTTTGAGGGCAGGTGTGAGGCTGCGTGTGCCTCCTCTCCACATGACTTCAATAAACTGTAATAATTACCAAACCTTCGCTAATGAACGCCGCAGAAATGAGGCGGAATGGGGCAATAACTCGTGGTTTTGGGGCAGTAATTCGAGGTTTTGGGGCAATAATTCGTGGTTTTGGGGCAGTAATTCGAGGTTTTGGGGCAATAATTCGAGGTTTTGGGGTAGTAATTCGAGGTTTTGGGGCAGTAATTCGAGGTTTTGGGGCAATAATTCGAGGTTTTGGGGTAGTAATTCGAGGTTTTGGGGCAGTAATTCGAGGTTTTGGGGCAATAATTCGAGGTTTTGGGGTAAGAATTCGAGGTTTTGGGGCAACGGCCTCGTCCCGCCGCCAGGGGGCGCTGCGGCACCGGGCTCCCCGCGCTGGCCCCGCCCCCTCCCGCGCGCACCAATGGCCGCCGTCCCTCGAGGTGTTTTGTCTCCGCTGCCGCCCCGTAGCCCTGACACGTTTCCATGGAGGAGCCGCGCGCGTGGCGCCGGGGGCGGGGCCAAGGCCCGGCCTTAAAGGGGCCGCGCCCCTCACGGGGCTGAACGGGAGCGGCGGCAGCGGCGGGTGAGAGAGCGGGGGAACCGGGCGGTAACGGGCAGGGGCACGGATGTGCTGCCCTGCCCTGCTTCCTTTGGTAGGGACAGCCCAAACCCCCGCGGCTTGCGGTACCCTGGGCTCTGGAGCCGTTGCGGTGCCCGGGTGCGTTCTGCCGCTCGGCCCCGGGACCCCTCCGCTCCCTCCCGGGCCTGGCCCCGCTCCCCGGCTGAAATCCGCGCTCGTTCTGCCTTCCCCGCCCCCTCCCGCCGGGCCCAGGCGCTGTTTCCCCCAGCCCCGGAGTTTGGGGGCTCCGGTGGAGCCGCAGCTCCCGGAGGGAAATGTCCCGGTCCCGGTCCGGGTCCTCCCGGGGCTCCTGCCCCTCCCCGGGCCGGGGTCCCGCGGGTCCCGCTGCCGGTCCCAGAGCCCTTCCTGCGGAGGGGCCAGCCCGGGAGGGAACGGCTGAAGGGCGGAGCTGGTACCCCTGCGGAGACCACCCCAATTAATTAATGAATTAGTTCATTAGCAGTGAGAACTGCTGCCCTGAGGGGTGCGGGTGAGCCCAGGGCTGGCTCCAACAGGAAGAACCGGGGCTTGTGTCCGGGATGTGCCACCTCCGTGTCCGGGAGGTGGGACCGGCCCTGCCCCGCCCGTCCCTCGGGCAGGACCGACCTGGCGGCCGCGGTGCCGAGCCTTGCCGTGCCGAGCCTGGCCGTACCGAGCCGTGCCGTGCCGGGCCGTGCCCACCCCGCGGCTCTGGCGCTGTCCCCGCAGGTAGCCATGGCAGAGACCATCCTGGTGACGGGCGGCGCCGGCTACATCGGCAGCCACTGCGTGCTGGAGCTGCTGCAGGCGGGCTACGTCCCCGTGGTCATCGACAACTTCCACAACGCCATCCGAGGTACGGGAGCCCCGGGCCGGCCCCATCCCCGCGCTGCGCCCGGCTCCAGCGCCCCCTCACTCCAAACCATCCCCAGGCTCCGAGGGGCTCCCCGAGAGCCTCCGGCGGGTGCAGGAGATCGCGCAGCGGCCCCTGCTCTTCCAGGAGCTCGACATCACGGACGAGGCTGCGCTCCAGGAGCTCTTCAGGAAGGTGAGAGCAGGAGCTGCAGTGCCCGGGGTGGCTCCCGGGGTCCCTGGCAGGGGTGGGAGCCACGGGAGCAGGGAGGAAACGCAGTGCCCGCTCCTGTGGGCCATGGAGCCCCCGGGCTGGCCGGATGGAGCTCCTGGGGGGGATCCCGGCCGGTTCCTGCTGCCGTGGCTCTGATGCCTGCCCGTTCCCCCCTGCAGCACCGTTTCTCGGCCGTGATGCACTTTGCGGGGCTCAAGGCCGTGGGGGAGTCGGTGCAGAAGCCTCTGGAATATTACAGAGTGAACCTCACCGGGACCATCCGGCTGCTGGAGGTGAGAGGGGCCGGCAGTGATCCTGGGCTGCTCCCTCTGCCCTGCCAGCGCCCGTGCAGGGCTGGCACGGGGCACAGAGCTGCATCAGCGCTGCCCATTGCCCCTCGCAGACCATGAAGGCCCACGGCGTGAGGAACATCGTGTTCAGCAGCTCCGCCACCGTCTACGGGGACCCCAAGTACCTCCCCCTGGACGAGAAGCACCCGGTCGGGGGCTGCACCAACCCCTACGGCAAATCCAAGTTCTTCATCGAGGAGATGATCCGGGATCTCTGCAGAGCAGAGAGGGTGAGGAGCTGCCCCGCGGGGCTGCAGCCCGGCTGTGTCCCCACACCGGCTGTGTCCCCATGGGGGTGACCGGGCAGCCCTGTCCGTGTGTCCCCAGGACTGGAACGCCGTCCTGCTGCGCTACTTCAACCCCATCGGCGCCCACGAGTCGGGGATGATCGGGGAGGACCCTCAGGGCATCCCCAACAACCTCATGCCCTATGTGGCTCAGGTAGAGCCCCCACAGCCCTTGGGGGTCACAGGGAGGGGACACAAGTGCTGGGGCTCCACAGGGCTGTCCCTCTGTGCAGGTGGCAGTGGGACGCCGGGAATTCCTGAGCGTCTTTGGGAACGACTACAAGACGGACGATGGAACGGGTGCGTCACGGGACGGGGGGAACTTGGGATGGGGGGAATTTGGGATTCCTAGATCCCTGGCCCTGCCCTCACCCTCCGTGTCCCCACAGGAGTCAGGGATTATATCCACGTCGTGGACCTGGCCAAGGGCCACATCGCTGCTCTGAAGAAGCTCAAGGAGAACTGTGGCTGCAAGGTACCAACCTCGGGGTGCTGCCAGCCCTGGTGGGGCGTGGGGGTCCTAATGGGGGCTGAAGTGGAGCCCTTTTCCCCTTGATCCCTGTCCTTTATCCTCCTCCCAGATCTACAACCTGGGCACAGGCACCGGCTATTCCGTGCTGCAGATGGTTCGGGCCATGGAGAAAGCCTCGGGAAGGGAGGTAAGGGCAGCGCTGCAGCTCACAGGCACAGGGGCAGCAGCTGCCCCCACAGGGCCCTGCTCCCCCCCAGCAGCCCTGGCCCCGTTCCCTCAGCCCCCCTGGGAGCCCCCCGAGCCCTCGGTGCTGCTGTCCCTGCAGATCAAGTACCGGATCACGGCCCGGCGGGAGGGGGACGTGGCCGCCTGCTACGCTGACCCCGCGCTGGCCGAGCGGGAGCTGGGCTGGAAAGCTGCCTTTGGCCTGGACAAGATGTGTAAGGGCATCCCCTCCCTGGCACAGCAGGCACTGCCAGCCCCCTGCCCTCCCTCACCTCCCTTCTCCTGTTCCAGGTGAGGACCTGTGGCGGTGGCAGCTGCAGAACCCCACGGGCTTCAGCAAGAACTGAGCTGTGGCTGAGGGCTGGCCGAGCCAAAGGCTGCTCTGAGCCAGCTCTGCCTCCTTCCCCGAGGGCTGTCACCATCCTGGGAGGGCACTTCCAGCTCCCCCTCCTGCCTCTGGCATGGGGCAGGAAGGGTGGAGCATCCTCAGCCTCCCCTTCCTCATCCTCATCCCCCCCCTCCTCATCCTCATCCCCCAGGTCTTTGCATCTCACAGAGCAGAACCACAATGAACAGAGAACAGCCGGGGCCTGGTTTGGCACCACGGGCATGGAACCCCCTTGGGAATGCCCAGGGGCTGCAGCCAGCCCTGGCTGGGAGCTCCTGGGCCCTCCCTGTGCCCTGGGCATCCAGCACTGGGACACCTGAGTCCTGCTGAGCCCAAACTGCAGCAGAGCCCCTGTTCCCTCCTGCCCCACCTGGCTCAGGGGGAGCCCAAGGCACCTCTGCCCCTGCCCTGGCACAGAGAAGCCACCAGGAACCTCCCACAGGGACCAGTCACATTCCAAGGCTTCCTCCAACCCCCCCTTTTCCCTACCCCCAGCACGGTTTTGGGGACCAAATCTCATCTCCCCCTCTCCTGCTGAGCTGGAGAAGCCCCTGCCCAGGGCTGTGCCAGCCTGGCCTGGCTGCCCACAGCCCCCCCGGGTACCTGGTCTGGCCTCCTGTGGCAGCCACTGCCCAAAGCCCGTTGCCAAAGGCTGCCCAGGAGCCAGCTCTGCCCTGTCCCACACTGCTCCTATTTATTCCTGGCAGCTCCCAGGGCAGGGATGACGCAGCCAGCCCCGTGTGCTGTCAGCTGGATGAATAACTTATGCTCCTAAATTATGAATTGAGCTTTTGATTTGTTTTTAAAATAAACTTTCCTACTTTCTAAGTGGCAGCTTTGTTCTGCTTCCCCTCAGCCAGAGCTGCTGCCCCTAAAAATGGCATCCTGGGGCCTCATGGAACCCCATTTCCCCCCAAATCTCTGGTCCTGCCTGGCCAGGGATGACACCAGCTCAGCTCCAGGATAAGTTGAGGATTTATTTCACCTTGATTCTCTGTGGAACGCACGCACACACACAAAAAAAACCCCAAACATGTACAAGGAAGACAAGAGAGAGAAGAAAAACAACAACAAGAAAAAAAAAACAAAAACCAAACCCAAAAGAAAAAAAAAAAACAAAAGAAAAAACCCAAAGCTGTATTGAGGAATGGAGAGAAGCCGTTCTCCCTCCCGGGTTCCCGGCACTGCTCGGGCAGGGAGTGAGCAGGAATGCTCTGCAGAGGGATGGTCCCGGGCCCCCCATCACACACGGTTCCAGTTCACAGTCACACAGGTCAGTCTGTCCATCACCAGCCCCTGGTGCCCCCAGGGAGCTGCCATCCCACCCCTGCCAGCCCCTGGTGCCCCCAGGGAGCTGCCGTCCCACCCCTGCCACCCTCTCATGCCCCCCAGCCAGGCGTGGGGGCACAGCAGCATTAAAACACAGCACAGAAGAGCCAGCAGGGCAGAGCCCAGGGCAGGGCAGAGCTGGGCTGCCCCAGTGCCAGCAGCAGCTCTGCTGCTTTCAGACTTCCTAAAAGGAGCAGAAACGAAAAGCCCAAGGCAAGACCCCAGGCAGGGTGGGCCCCACAATGCACTCTCCAGAGGGCGGTTATTGCTTTGCACAGCCCGGGCAGGAAGGGCAGGGCTGGAGCAGAACTGCCGGGGCTGAGCCCCCCCAGAGCCCCCCAGGACAGCCCCCAGGGCAGCACCCCCCTCCCTGGCCCCGGGGCACCGGGCAGAAGGAGCAGGGCCAGCCCCGGGGCCAGGGGAATGTGGGGGTGTTTTAAAAGCCATGATCAGCCCCGGGTGGGGGCTCAGCCCGGGGAAAGAGGGGGTGAGGGCAGAGCTGCTCCACAGCCACTGCCCTGGGCCCTGTGGGAGGGGAGGGTCAGCCAGGAGCCCCCCCAGAGGAGACATTCGGGGCCCCAGCACGATGCCAGCAGTCGGGAGGGGACAAGCCACAGGTGATTGTACATGGGGGGGGCAAGAGCCCCCAGTCCCGGGGAGCAGGGAGACCCCCGGGGGCACAGAGGGTGGGACACAGCAGCACCTGGGCTCAGATGCTGGTCAGATGATGGCTGGGAGCAAAGCTGCTCCTTCCAGCTGCACCAGGAGCCAAAGCCGGGGTGCAGGGACCTCCCCCTCCCCGAGCCAGCCCAAGTCCAAAGGGAAGGACAAGTAGCAGCAAGAGAAGACATTGAAGACGGGGCCGGTGGCTCCGTGAGTGTAAACGAAGCTTTGGGGCTCCGAGGGTGCAGAGCTGGGCTGGGAGGGGGGGAGATGCCTCTGGGATGGAGATTGTAAAAGCAACAAGAGGAGGAGGAGCAGGAGGAAGGAGGTGATTATCTCAGGAGGGCAGAGCTGCCCCAGGCCGACGGCTGAGGGGAGTGTGCGTGTGTGACAGGCGGGGCCGTGCGGGAGGTGCGGGAGCTGCACTGACCCTCCCTGCCGGCCCCGGGCAGCCTTTGGCGGTGCCAGCCCGGGGCAGAGCCCGCCCCGGGGCCTGCAGGCGTCCGCAGGGGAGTCCCGGGTTCCTGAGCTCTGACTGAAAACCCGTGAGTCGCCTGAGCAGAGGCCGAGAGCAGCCACCGAGGGCAGAGCTCCGAGCCCCAGGGGTGCCCCAGCCCCGCCGCGCTCCTCCCACCGCAGCCGGGCACGTCCCGCCCCTAATACTGGTACAAAAACCCCAAACCCAACAGGAAAACCTCACCCGCGCCGTGCCAGCCCCGCGGGGGCCCGAGGGGACGGTGACCTTCCCCCGGGAACCGCTCGGAGCCAGAGCAGGAGAGAAAAGGCCACTCCCAGCCTCGCCTTAGGCAGCTCCCATGTGGGAGCAGCGGGAGAGCCGGGCACCCCCGGCCGGAGGGGACGCGGTGCGAGGACGCGGGCACGGCTGGGTGTGGCGGGAGGTGCGCTGGGGGGGCCATGGCTTCCGTTCGCAGCGGGCGGGTCACAGGGACAGACGGGCGGCGGTGACCCCGGCACCCTCCCCTGCGACAGTCCCGAGGGGCTCGGCTCAGATCCGGGGCAGCAGCTTCTCGATGAACTCCTTCACCGCCATCATCTCCTGCGGGCAGCGCACGGCCCATCACGCCAGGGCTCCCCCGGGGCCGGGATGTGCCCGAGGCTCTGCACCTCCCCAGGGGCCAGAATGTGCCCCAGGAACGGGCTCGAGGCTCTGCACCTCCCCAGGGGCTGGGCTGTGCCCCAGGAATGGGCTCGAGGCCCTGCCCCGGGAACAGGCTCGAGGCCCTGCACCTCCCCAGGGGCCGGGATGTGCCCCAGGAACGGGCTCGAGGCTCTGCACCTCCCCAGGGGCTGGGCTGTGCCCCAGGAATGGGCTCGAGGCCCTGCCCCGGGAACAGGCTCGAGGCCCTGCACCTCCCCAGGGGCCAGGATGTGCCCCGGGAATGGGGCTCGAGGCCCTGCCCCGGGAATGGGCTCGAGGCTCTGCACCTCCCCAGGGCCAGGATGGGGCACAAGGGCTCTGCAGTCTCCCGGAGCAAGTCAGGAACAAATAGACCTCGGGTGTTCCCTACCCTGCCTGGAATCAAAAGATCCCAAAGGGAAGGGACCCACAAGGATCATCCAGCCCTGCCCAGACCCCTCAGCAATCCCACCCTGGGCATCCCTGGCAGCGCTGGCCAAAGGCTCCTGGAGCTCTGGCAGCCTCCGTGCCCAGTCCCTGGGGAGCCTGGGCAGTGCCCAGCACCCTCTGGGGGAAGAATCTTTCCCCGAGATCCATCCCAGCCCTCCCCTGACACAGCTCTAGGCCATTCCCATGGGCCCATCACTGATCAGCACCCAGGGGGTGCCACCCCCTCCCTCCACGCCCTGCACTGACCTGAGGACAGGAACTGTGCATCACCCCAGGGTAGGTTTTGAACTGCACCTTGGTGGGGGTGACGACAGACTTGAGCTTCTCGGCAGTGAGGGCCCCGAAGCGCACGGGGATCATGGGATCCAACTCCCCGTGGCACTGCAGGATGGCAATGTCCTTGTTCACGCCGTTGTTCGCCGCCTGCCACGAGGAGGGGACACTCAGGTGAGGGGACACCGGTGGGGTGGGTGCTTTGTGTCCCCAAAACAACCCAGCAGACCCCCCCTCATGAGGGAGGGCTGCAGAGGGAGCATCCCCAGGCCAGGGGGTACCTGTGGGAAGGCCTTGTGCAGAGGCAGCCAGCAGCTGAGCGCCACGATCCCGGCCAGCTGGTGCTGGCAGGTGAGAGCCGTGTACAGCGACAAGGCACCGCCCTGCAGGGGGAACACGCAGTCAGTGTGGATCCATGGGGGATGCAGGGACACCCTCAGGCCCAGCTCACACCCACCCACCCCCCTGTGACAGGTGGAGCAGGAATTGGGGTCCCTCACCTGTGAGAAGCCCCCCAGGATGATGCGGTTGGGGGGGATCCCATTCTTCATCTCGTGCTCAATGATTGCTTTAACTGGAAGGAGATGGAGAAATGGGTCAGTGGAAGGGAAAATGGCTGAAAAGCATCACCCAGCACATCAGGGTGCACATCAGGGACAGGGAGGTGCCAGAGATGCCAGGGGAAAGTTTGCTGGGATCACAGGACAGCAGAAACAAAGGAGAGGTGGAAGGAAGACACCTGCTCCATCACAGTGAGGCAGAGGCACACAGCAGCTCACCACCTCCCCTTACAGAGCTCCTTACTGTTTTCTGCAGCTTTCTTGATCCCAGCTTCATCCTCAGGTGCATCTGGAGTCAATCCCATCAGGTCAAACCTGGGGGAAGCAGCAGGGTCAGCCAAAACCTCTCCCAGCACCATGAGGGGAGGCAGGAGCTGGGTGTGCTCTGCCCTTCCCTGGCCCCCCATCCCTCTCACGCCCCAAAAAGGCCCCACCCAGCCCTGTCCCCCAAAGCACTGACCAGGAGGGCATGACCATCTTCATGTTGAGGGTCACCGGGATCCGGGGCCTGTGGAGGAACATTTTGGGTGGTTCAGCTCAAGTCTGAGGGGAGCAGGAAGACTGACCCCTCTCTCCTTCCTGCTGAGCCCCCTCCTGCCTGACCAGGGATGCACAGGGAGCTCCAGAGCCTTTGTCTTTCTCTCCCTGCAGCCACCAGGGATAAACAAGACAGGAAGGGAAAGAAAAGAGCCTCTGGTGCTGCTCACTGTGAGAGCAGCTCTGCCTGCAGCAGGAGCTGACCACAGCAGCAGAGCCAGCCTGGCTGGGCAGCCCTGCTGGGCTCAGGCCTCCCCCAGCAGCTGTGGCAGCTCAGGGCCCCCCAAGAAGCCCCCCAAGAAGCCCCCCAGGGCAGCACTTACGCGTGAGGGCAGATGTACTTCACGTAGGGGAGGCGGATGGAGGAGAGAGCATCGGCCCAGCTGTGCCTGGGGAGGGACAGGAGATGAGTCCAAGGCTTGTCTGAGCCATTTTCCCAAGACTGCTGCCCCCAGCCCCTCCCCTGAGCTTATTTACCCACCCCATCAGCCTGAACCCCCCGTGAAACCCCCCCAGCACTGATCCCACCTGAGGGGAGCACACAAAGCCCCGAAGCTGCAGGCAGGGAGGACAGGGAGGAGGGAATCTCCTGGACAGGGAGGAGGGAATCTCCTGGACAGGGAGGAGCCTTTGTCACCACCATGGGACCTCCAGGTGGCCTTGCAGAGCAGAGGTGCCCTCATGCAGGCCCAGCCCTGCCAAGGCCTGGAAAAGCAGCAGTGCTTATCAGCAGTGCTTATCAGCAATCCCTGAAGGCAGCACAAAATCCACCCGCGGGGGGTGGGGGGCTGCCAGGCTGCTGGGATCATAAATATTCAAGAGCAGACAGCTGCCAGCAGCATTCCCTGCCACTCCCTGCCAGGCTGGTGCAGGAATGGCTGCAGACCCCAGCCCAAAGCCCCACACAAAAAGGCTGGGATCTGCATCTGGCAAAGCACACATCCCAGCCAGAGCCAGCTCCAGGGACACTCACCCCGTGTCTCCAAGGCCATGGAGGAAAATGACCTGTTAAACAGAGAAGGAAGGGAATTAGCTGGTGTGAGAGTCAGAGGGGGCAGGGCTGGGCTGGGCTGGCAGGGAGGTGGCAAATGGACACTTAGTCACCAACTCGAAGAAGCTCAAATTAGCTTGGAGCACGGATGGGTGGGTCAGGGATGCGGTGTCATCCTGCCACAGAACTGCCACGGGCAGGTCCCAACTCCTCTGCACAGCAGAGGGACAAAGAGTGACAGATCATCCCACCAGGAGTGGCACCAGAGCACAGGCCCAGCCTGAATCCCAGAATGGGATCTTAAAGCCCATCCAGTGCCACCCCTGCCATGGCAGGGACACCTCCCACTGTCCCAAGTGCTCCCAGCCCTGTCCAGCCTGGCCTTGGACACTGCCAGGGGTCCAGGGGCAGCCACAGCTGCTCTGGGCACCTGTGCCAGGCCCTGCCCACCCTCACAGGGAAGAATTCCTTCCCTGTATCACAAGGACTCACAAATCCACCTCCACAGCTCATCCCAGGCTCCAGCCCCCCCTAAGCCTTGGGGAGCAGAGGGAAGGCAGCCTGCAGACCCCAGGGAAGGACAGAGGGGGGGTTCCTTTGGGAGATTTGCTTTTAAAAGCTTAAACAGCCCAACCAGCCCTAAGCCCCACTGCCTTGGCAAGCTGAGCTCTCACCCTGCAGCAGACAGCCTGGCCCAAGGACAGCACAGAGCCCTTGCTGGCCTGCTCAGGGAAGCAGCTCCGTTTTCCACGGGGAGCAGCAGGGGAAGGAGGGAGGGAGGGAAGGAGGGGCAGCCCTTACCGCGGCGGTCTCCCGCTCTGCCCCTGACACGGTGACAGCGTCGGCGAGGAGGGGGACAGACATGTTGTTACCACACATACACCGAGAGGGGTCGGCACTGGCACCTGCGGGACACAGCGGTGAGGCAGGAAAACAAACCTCTCACCCCCTCCAGAGGCTGCTTCACCCACGGGAGCAGCTGGTGGGGGGAAAATTAAAGAGCAGGTGAAGGCTTTGATGGTGGAACACCCCACGCTGTGGCCTGGCAGTGCTGGAGAGCCGGGAGCAGCCAACGCTCCCCGCGTGGGGCGCTGGAAGCGTTAAAATTAGCCTGGAAATTACACCTCAGAGCCAAAGTTATTCCTGTGGCTGCACCAGCATGGGCAGAGGGCGGCTGGGCAGCGCAGCCTCAGCATCCCCTCGTCCCTGCAGCCCTTCCCTGAGCTGTGCAGGAGCCTGACCCACATCTGCCAGGAAACCCTCGGCACACAGCAGCACATAATGCTGCACCCATAAAGGTCCAGCCCTGCTTTATGGGGCTGTTTAGGATGAATCAGAGCACTGGGAGCTGGTCTGAGCCCCCCCAGTGATGGAAGACACCCTTGTGGCTCCCCAGGACAGCAGGCAGGGTCAGCAAACAAACCCATAAAATATCCCCAAGGGGGTCAGAGGGACCCCACAAACCCATAAAATATCCCCAAGGGGGTCAGAGGGGACCCCACCAACCCATAAAATATCCCCAAGGGGGTCAGAGGGAACCCCATAAACCCATAAAATATCCCCAAGGGGGTCAGAGGGGACCCCACCAACCCATAAAATATCCCCAAGGGGGTCAGAGGGGACCCCACAAACAGGCAGGGTGTTCATCCCTGTGTGCCAGATGGCACAGAGCTGACAGCACCCAGCCTTCAGCCACAACAGACCACGGTGTTTGCTCCCACCACATCACAAATCACAGCTGCTGCTCCCCACAAGGCTGCCCTGACCCCACTGACCACCAGCACTAATTAGATCAGAGCTTGTTTAGGGCACTGCCGTTATCCCCCAGGAACAGGATCAGCCTTGGAGCACGATCACAGAATATCCCGAGCTGGAAAGGACAAAGGATGATCCATCCAACCCCTGCCCCTGCCCAGACCCCCCAACAACCCACCCTGAGCATCCCTGGAGCGGTGCCCAAACACTCCTGGAGCTCTCATGGCCTCAGGGCCGTGCCCATTCCCTGGGGAGCCTCGGCAGTGCCAGCACCCTCTGAGAAAAACCTTTCCCTGATCTCCAACCTCAACCTCACCTGGCACAGCTCCAGCCACTCCTCTGGGACGGGGACAGGACCTTGGATCAGAACTGCCTCAAGGGAGGCCTTTCCTCATCCTCCACCCTCTGCCCCAGCTTCACCTCCCACAGCAGCACCATCCCCAGCGGGTCGGGGCGCCACAGATCACCCCAAACCCTCCCAAAAGCCCCGGAGTGCCAGCAGCCAGCCTTACCCACGAGAAACAGCCTGCTCTGCGTCGCTGCCCGGCCAAGACCCGCCCGACTCGTTCCACCGACTGCTCGTCAGCGGCTTCCCCACTCAAATAAAACCACCGGGAACAGAGCAGCTCCCCGGATCTGACACAGCCACACGGCCCACGTGCTCCCGTGGACTCCAGGGGCAAAACAACCGGCCAGGAGAGAAACCACACCTGCCAAAAAGCCTGGCAGGGAGACAGAGGCACAGCCAGAAATAACAGCACCTTCCCCCGGCAGCGATGGGGTGCGCTCCTGGCTGGGGAGGCTCCAGGGGTGCTGAGAGCTGCCCCAAACATTCCTCCTGGGAATCCCAAAATTCCTCCTGGGAATCCCAAAATTCCTCCTGGGAATCCCAAAATTCCTCCTGGAAACCCCAGAACTGCTCCTCAGAATCCCAAAATTCCTCCTGGAAACCCCAGAACTGCTCCTGAGAATCCCAAAATTCCCCCTGGGAATCCCAAACATTCCTCCTGGGAATCCCAAACATTCCTTCGGGAATCCCAGACATTCCCCCTGGGAACCCCAAAACTGCTCCTGGGAACCCCAGAACTGCTCCTGGGAACCCCAAAACTGCTCCTGGGAATCCCAAAATTCCTCCTGGGAACCCCAGAACTGCTCCTGGGAATCCCAAAATTCCTCCTGGAAACCCCAGAACTGCTCCTGGGAATCCCAAAATTCCTCCTGGGAATCCCTGCCTGGGATGCTCCTGCCCCGCTCCTGGAGGGAACACAACGGGATCTCCAGGATTAAACCCCTCGGATGTGCCCATAAAGGCACAATCAGAAGCGGGAGGTGAATCTGGGTCCGATTCCAAGGTGTGGCACCCACCAGTGACACCGGATGCGTTCATCAGTCGTTAATTAGCATTAATTACCGTGCCTCAGCCTCTCCCCCGGGCCCGCGGCCCCTCAGGGAGCGGAATCCAGCGGGGGGGCTGGAGAAATCCCGCCTGGAAGCGGATGGAGGCGGGATGCCCACGGCCGGCAGCGCCGGTTTTCCGCCACAACCGGGGCTCTGCGGGGGTCCCCGCAGGCTGCGAGTCCTG
>VYZP01055441.1:15451-60871 GCA_013400635.1 Hypocryptadius cinnamomeus
ACGTGCCGCCCCCCCCCTCCCCGCACCTCTCCCGCGGCCCGGCGCGCGCGCTCCTCGCGGCTCCCCCCGACGCGCTCCCACAGGAACTTCCGGCAGCGCGGCGGAAGTGACGCAGCGCGGCGCCGGGCGCGAGCGGGCGGCCATGGTGGAGACGGGCACCGGATCGCGCTCGGAACCGCGGCGGGGCCGGCCCCGACCGGGCCCTCAGGGCGTTATCGGCGACACGCCCCGCCCTTCCCGCAGCGCCCTGACGGGTTACGGGGATAGGGCCCCGCCGGTGCCACCCGCGCACACGGGAGGGCCGCGACTGAGGGACACAGCGCACAGCTCTGCACCGCAGCGCGTTTATTGTCAGTCACAGCCGGTACCGGCCCCGCACACGGCTCGGTGGAGCCTCCAGAGCGGCCCCGCCGCCCCCGGGGTGCCCCGCACCGCGCCGCCGTGTCTGTCCCACAGCCGTGGAGCCGCTCCGGTGCCCCGGGAAGCCGTTCCTGCCCCGGGCAGGCTCCCGTTAGGAGATGAAGTGAGTCTGGGGGGTGATCTGTTCCAGCTTGTGGTCGGCCGGGTTCGCCGAGGCTTCGTAGTTGCAGATGGTGACTTCGTGGCGGTGAGCCTGGGTGGAGACGGAGCGGTTTAAACCCGGGAAAAGCGGGATTGCAGCCCCGCCCACACTCCGGGCTCTCTGCTCTCACTCACCTCCGTCCACTCCCCTTTCAGGCCTATGTAAAAAATCTTGGTCGTCTCTGCTCCGAAGTTCTTTGGGAAGTGCATGGAGAGGTGGTAAACGTTGGAGAAACGGGCAATTCTGGAGGAAAAGACACCCTGAGACCGGAGCTGCTGCTCCTGCAGCTCCCCCCATCCCAGCAAGGGGGGTTCCCTCACACCACGAGGGGGGACAGGACACCAGGATGATTCTGCATCCCAGGAATTCCTGCCCCGGGCTCTGGGAAGGAGGTTTCAGAGGGCAGGACAGAGCTGGGGAGGATAAATCCTCCTGAGGGCAGCTGTGAGGCTCTGCCCTGTGCTGACCCTTCCCCGACTGGGCACAGAGCTCCTGTGGCAGGCAGGAGCAGCCCCCAGCCCCAGGCTCTGGCTCCTACTTGGTGGGATATTCCAGCTCTCCCAGGGGATCCCGGCTCAGGCTGAACGTCTGCTCTGCTTCCTTGGCTGTGTCATCAAAGGACATGTGAGGAATGTTCCTGAACCTGGCAGGACAAGGAGACCCAGGGAGTTATTAACAGCAGGCCAGCTAATTGGATTCCATCCATTAACGCTGCCCAGGTTCTTCTGCACAAAGAAATGGATCGACTTTGTCTGCAGCGATGGCACCCAGAGCCCCTGGGAGAGGGGGGAGCTGCTTTTACTCACAGCCTCAGCTCAGCCGGGTGTGTCCCATCATCCTCGCCCATCACAATGACTCCTTTCAGCTTCACACTGCCCGTGAACCTGCCCAGACACACAGGGCAGGGTGTCCACCTCTGAGCTCTCCAGGAGAGGGGAAGGAGCCCTGGGAGCAGGGTGTTCACCTCTGAGCTCTCCAGGGCAGGGGAAGGAGCTCTGGGAGCAGGGTGTTCACCCCTGGCCTCCCCAGGGCAGGGGAAGGAGCCCTGGGAGCAGGGTGTCCACCTCTGAGCTCTCCAGGAGAGGGGAAGGAGCCCTGGGAGCAGGGTGTCCACCCCTGGCCTCTCCAGGGCAGGGGAAGGAGCTCTGGGAGCAGGGTGTTCACCCCTGAGCTCTCCAGGGCAGGGGAAGGAGCCCTGGGAGCAGGGTGTTCACCCCTGAGCTCTCCAGGAGAGGGGAAGGAGCCCTGGGAGCAGGGTGTTCACCCCTGAGCTCTCCAGGAGAGGGGAAGGAGCCCTGGGAGCAGGGTGTTCACCCCTGAGCTCTCCAGGAGAGGGGAAGGAGCCCTGGGAGCAGGGTGTTCACCCCTGAGCTCTCCAGGAGAGGGGAAGGAGCCCTGGGAGCAGGGTGTTCACCCCTGAGCTCTCCAGGAGAGGGGAAGGAGCCCTGGGAGCAGGGTGTTCACCCCTGAGCTCTCCAGGAGAGGGGAAGGAGCCCTGGGAGCAGGGTGTTCACCCCTGAGCTCTCCAGGAGAGGGGAAGGAGCCCTGGGAGCAGGGTGTTCACCCCTGAGCTCTCCAGGAGAGGGGAAGGAGCCCTGGGAGCAGGGTGTTCACCCCTGAGCTCTCCAGGAGAGGGGAAGGAGCCCTGGGAGCAGGGTGTTCACCCCTGAGCTCTCCAGGAGAGGGGAAGGAGCCCTGGGAGCAGGGTGTTCACCCCTGAGCTCTCCAGGAGAGGGGAAGGAGCCCTGGGAGCAGGGTGTTCACCCCTGGCCCAGCCAGAGGGACGGAACTCACGGGATGTTGAAGAGCAGCTCCTCATCATCATCGCTTTCCACGAACTGGGGACAGAGAGGAGCAGGTCAGGGCTGGCCCGGGGGGTGCACAGGGGACAGAGGGGGGAGTGTGGGGACAGCTGGAGGGATCACCCAGCAGGGTTCAGGGGGACCTCTGGAGATGTCCCAGCCCACCCCTGCCTGGAAGGGTCAGCAGGTGGCACAGGGACACGTCCAGGTGGGTTTGGGGTGTCCCCACAGAGGGAGACTCCAGCCCTCCCTGGGCAGCTGTTCCAGGGCTCTGGCACCCTCATGGAAAGAAGTTCTTCCTCGTGTTGGGGTGGAACTTGTGTTTTATTTTATGACCATTGGTCCTCGTGCTGTCCCTGAACAGAGCCTGGCACCGTCCTCTGACAACCCTTGGGGATATTTTATGGATGGTGGGGTCCCCTCTGACCCCCCTGGGGATATTTTATGGGTTGGTGGGGTCCCCCTGACCCCCCTGGGGATATTTTATGGGTTTATGGGGTTCCCCCTGACCCCCCTGGCGATATTTTATGGGTTTATGGGGTCCCCTCTGACCCCTTGGGGATATTTTATGGGTTTGTGGGGTCCCCTCTGACCCCCTTGGGGATATTTTATGGATTGTGGGGGCCCCTCTGACCCCCTTGGGGATATTTTATGGATTTATGGGGGTCCCCCTGACCCCCCTGGGGATATTTTATGTGTTTGTGGGATGCCCTCTCAGCCTTCCCTCCTCCAGAATAACCAGGCCCAGCTCCCGCAGCCTCCCCTGCCCCGGGCGATGCTCCAGACCCCAAACCATCTTTGTGGCCTCCGCTGGACCCCCTCCCGTCCTGAGAGGCCCAGGCCCGGACACCGCACTCAGCTGTGCCTCCCTGGGGCCGAGCCGAGGGCAGGATCCCCTCCGTGCCCTGCTGCCCACCGCCCTCCCGGTGCCAGCGCCGCTCCCGGCCCCACCTGCGAGCGGTCCCCGCGCTCCTCCCAGGGGCGGAACACGGTGGCTCCGGAGCCCTCGCGGCGCTCGTTGAGGCACTGCAGGCGCTGCCGGTCGATGCGCAGGTACAGCCCCCAGGCCGCGCCGCGCTCCGCCGCCTCCTCCCCGCAGCAGCGGCACCGGCCGGGCCCGTGCGCCATGGCCGCGCCGGTACCGCCCATCGCGCATGCGCGGCGGCCAGACACGCCCACAGTGCCTCAGGGCACGCCCCGGTGTCACCTAAACCACGCCCACAATGCTCATGGGATACGCCTGTCTCGCTGACGTCACAGCATATATTAATCGGACACGCCCTTGTTTCCACAGCCACGCACACGTAGGCAGGTGATTGGTTCGTTGTGTTGTAACCACGCCCATGTAGGCGTGGTCTGGCTCTGCACGTGCTGAGCCCGTGAACCGCCCCCTGCTCTCGGGGAGGGGTCCCGGTGGTCTCGGGGAGGGGTCCCGGTNCTGCTCCCGGGGAGGGGTCCCGGGAGGGGTCCCGGTGGTCCTGGTCGTCTCGGGGATGGGTCCCGGTGGTCTCGGGGAGGGGTCCCGGTGGTCCCGCCCCGACCCCACCCCACCCGGGGAATGGCGAAGCTGCCGCTTTCCCGCAAAGGCGCCGGGGGTATTATCCGCGGGGATCGTTCCCAACAGCGCCGGAACGGGAGCGGCACCCACGCCGGGATAGCGGGCAGGATACCGGGGCGGGATACCGGAGCATCACCCTCCGAGGAGCCACGGAGTTTCCTCATGGTGTGTTTAACATTCGTTATCAGTGTCAGGAAAGAACGAGCAGCCACAGTCCAGTGTTTGGCTTTTATTGAGACATGATTCTCCTCTTTTTCATATAACTTATCTAATTAAAATATTCATCTTAGTTACCACAAAAAAAGGAACATAGAAAATTGTATATATACAGAGTTTGGGACCAAAATACAAATACGAGTCCAAGTCACTCCCCCTTCTCCTCGTGCCCTTACTCATCCTGCAGGGATGGGGCGGGAAGGGGGAAGAGGCAGCTCTGCTCCACCCTTCAGCCTGCGGTGGAGCACAGAACAACTGCACAGTGTCCCAGAGCACTTTAATCCCAGACTTTGCCTGGTGTGTCCCCCAGGGAAATATCCGTGCCCTGCTCCCAGCTGAGGGCCGTGCCCGCCTCTCCCCAGGCTGCATTTAGAGCCCGAGCAAAAGGAAGAGAAGGGAGAGGGGTTGGCATCGCCCCTGTGAGAGCAGAGTCACGCCAGTGGCACCTGCAACGCCACAGACAAAACACGGACACAGCTGGCAGAGCCTGGAGCCAAGGGGGTGCTCTGGGAGGGGAAGAGCATCTCCCCAGAACAGCAGTGCTTGGGCCGTGCCCACAGCTGGGTGTGGAGCTGTCACATCAATTCATTGGCAGTTCAGCAGTGCCCAGAATCGCTCTTGGGCATCGCCCAGGTCCTTTGCTCAAAGCTCCATCGTGTCTGAGCAACGCTAGGCTCTGCTTCCCTCCCCTCTGCCCCTACCCCGAGTACAGAGCAGAAATAAACAGTAGCACAACGGTCAGCAGAAGAGAATATATTGTTATCTAATTAAAAATACAGCAAAATTAAATACAGCAAAAACACAGGAGAGTAAGGAGCCATTATTTTACAGCACAACACACACTGAAATGCTGCACGGGAACATTAAAGCATCTGGGACTGTAACAAACTTACAGCACATGAGAGTCTGAGAACATTTTTCCAAGAATTTCAAACTAAACGAAGAACAGACCAAATAAACAGGAGACAGGTGTTCAGAATGGTTTTAAAGAAAGACACGTCTTTTAAAGGAGGAGGAAAAAAAAGGAAAGAAACAAACAACCCAACAGAAACCAGAAGCAAAACAGGGATTTTTCTAGAGCCCTCCAGGGAGGACCCTTCACAGCAAGGTTTCCCCCGGTCAGTGCACACAGACAGCTCCACCGGTTTGGGATTTGGCAGCCACGGGAAGCCAGCAGCAGAGCTCCTCAGGAGCTGCCAACAACAACAGCATCCACTACCAGCATCTTTTCCACCCAGACAGCAAAGTCCTAGGGCAGCAAATATGGCTTGGAACAGGAGAATCCCTCCCCTCCCTGACCCAGTCGGACCCCGGAGCCCTCCCAGAGAGGCCTGGGGTCTCCCCAAGCCCCATCCTCTGCTTGCAGCACCCCTGGGGCTCCCTTTGGGGGAGACAAAACACAAGCAGGAACCTTCCCCAGACTCATCCCACAGGCAGAAACCTTCCCCAGACTCAGCCCACAAGCAGGAACCTTGCCAGGAGCACAGCCCAGCTCCTGGCTGTGTCCAGCCCCAGCGAGCCCAGCTGCCACCCCCATGTCCTCAGCAGGGCTCTGACCTCTCCAGGAGCTCCAGGGCACTCCCTGACACTCCCAGCAGCCCCATCAAGCCCCTTCTCCTTCCTGAGCTCCAGCTCCTCACACAGCAGGTACAAGGGAGCCTTTGGAACTCCTGCTCTGAAGGACACGCACGTCTTGCAACAGCCACATTCCATTGCTCACTTCCCTCCAACCTCATTCAAGTGGTTTCAGGTTCAAAGACCAAAATCCTTGGATTTTTCCAAAGAAGGGACAGAGCCAAAACGTACAGGGAAAAGACAGGATTTAGGAACCAGCTTCCCAACTGGAAATAAATCCTTTGCAATTCCACACAGAAAACAAGACAGAAGAATTCCTTCCTGCTTCCCACTAAAAGAGGCAAACGATGCCTTCACTGGTATTTAAAAACTGTTTTCCATTGCAAAGTCCCCTATCTCTCTCCAGATAAAAAGTTAAAATCTGACTTGATGCACAGTAAAAGTTCTCCCAAATCCCTGGCAGTTTCATTCCCAGTAGCCAGCAGAAGACAACAGCAGCACAGAAATGTCCCCAAAGGCTCTTGGCATCCCTGCAGGATCACAAAAGCACCTGTACAGGATCTACAGCAACAGCACAGAGAGGGTCAAGAGCTCAGATTTTATTGACACACACGAGCAGGGAGCAAAGCCTCAGGGCTGGATGCACTTGCCAAAGGACTGGCAAGTGGCTGGGCCACTGGTCCTACCTGTCCCAGAGTCTCCAGGTGAGACTTTGGGCCCAGCAGGTACCAGATGACAGGAAAGGCTCCTGTGACACCCAGTGTCCACTCAGATGGATTCCAGCTCGAGTCACCAAGGCTGACCCCGGGACTGGGTTGGGAGGGGAGGGACTACTGGGAGCAACATAAATAATACAACAGGGTAGAGGGGCAAAATATTAATTAAAACCATTTTATAATTTATTAAGAGGTTAAATAGTAAATAAGTCTCTGGATCTTCCACTCTCAGCAGGTGCCAAGATTTCACATTTTCCTGTGTCAGGAGATTCTGTACACCCTTCTTTCGATGGATGACAAAGCCAGAAACAGAATGCTGAGGACAGGGGGTAAAAGAGGGGGACTTGACACTGAGAAAGGGACCAGAATAAAAGATAAAATACTGTGCCGTCATCTTGTGCAGATCGAAGCTTCTCCCAGCAGCTGCAGCCTCCAAGGAGTTCAAAGATAAGGAAGGGCTGTTTGGGTGCCTTCTCCCCCTCCAGTGCCACTCCTCCCCAAGAGAGAAAGGCCCAGCTCAGCACTGCAAACTTATCTCCGAGAGAACCTGTTTTTGAAAGCTTTGATAGTCTTTGCCATCATTGGTGCAATTTCTGCAAAAGAGAAAGAAAAAACAACCACCACTGAATCAAACAAAAAAGCCCCCACATGAAAGGAAAAGTGATAGAAGAAGAGCTGAGAGCAATTGAAAGCTGCAGCCCTGGCAGACACGAGTGTTTGAGCGGGGCCCATCAGAGTTTTTAGGTCACAGAGTGAGGAGAAGCCACTGCTCTCTGCACTGCACCAACACAGATCCCTGCTTAAACCCTCCCTGCTTCCTTCCTGAGAGAGCTGCACTCCAATTCCAAACAGCTGGACAGACACAGGGCAGCAGGAGGGCAAAGGCAGAGGTTCTGCCTCACTGGTACCATTAGGACAGGCTGATACAGTCAGCTCTGAGTGGGTGAATCAGATGTTTCCCTTTGCTGTTCCTCACACAACAGGTTTGAACAGAGAGAGAGGAGACACACCAGCATCAACCCTCCTGCACAGCCTGGAATTCTCCCCCAGCAGAAGCAGCTGTTTGTCAAGGAGAAGCTCTAAGAGGCCACAGGGATGTGCTGCAGGTTGTACTTACTCTTCACAGGGGGTTTCCTGGGGTCGTAGGAGGAGAAGGTGCTACCTGAAGATGGGACCGAGTGGGCACTGCTGGTGCTGGGCCCATCGTAGGACTGCTCGTCACTCACCCGAGCGTGGCTTTTGCTGGATGTGTACAGGACTGGTTTTATTCTGGAAAACACACAGGACAGGCATTGCCAGAAAGGATTCACCCTGGTTTGGGGCAATTCTACAGACACGAGGCACGTTTGTAACAGCAGCAGGGCTGATACAAGGTGGAACCAGACACGGATCTCCCTGCTTCCCAGAAGGAAACAGGCGATTCCAGTTACAAGTGTCCCAGCAAAAAGAGCTCCCAGACACACAGTATCCTTTCCTGAGCTTCAGGGGGCAGCTGGCAGGAAGCCCTGAGCAGCAAGTGCTACAGAGAAACACTCACTTGGTCTTCTCTGGCAGAAGAGGGCCTCCGGTTCCAAACTTCTCCTGTCTCCTCCGAACGTCCCGAGGGGGCTTCGCTGCAGAGTTCACAAATGCCATCTTGGCCACTCTCCCTGCAAGAGGCCAGAGGGAAACATCACTTACATCCAGCTGGCTCTAAAGGAGGTTCCTCACTGCTTGTCTTACTCTAATACTTCATCCACCTCTCCCCAGTCCCTCCATTCCAACGAAATGGTGACAGCCTCCTTCCTAAAGTCTGAACCTCTTGCAGTGAGAAATCAGACTGATCAGCTCAGCAGTTCTCATTATATTCACCCAAAAACCAGAAATGTGTGCCCTCCACCCTGGTTCTCTTCCATGCCAGCACGGACAAGCCACATGGAACAGGAGCCTGCTCATCATTACTGTGAAATATTGAGCTGCATTAACACCATCACGGATGAAAGCAAGACACCACTAAACCACAACCAAAGGAGCACACAGAGCTAAGCAGCTCCTAAACTGGACTGGTGTCAAGCCCAAACGGGCTCCCCCAGCCCCACCTTTGGGTTTGTTGGCGTGGGCAGAGCCGATGTTGCGGGCCAGCATGAGCAGGCGCTGCTCGCGCGCGTCGTGCAGCCGCAGGTACATCTCCCGCCACGACTCGAACTCCTCGGGCTTCTCGTTCTTGAAGTCTCGCAGGCAGTGGTTGTGCCACAGCTGATCCGTGTCCTCCACCAGCACCTGAAGCAAACCCACACAGAGCTGGGATCCCTCCTGGCTCCTCCAGTCCCCTTTCCCTCAGCACCAGCTCGGTGCTGGTGGAATTCCAGCAGGGCCCGCGTGCTGCGATGCCAGGAAGTCAGGACTAGCAAAAGCCAGCTCTTGCAATGAAAAGGCTTTGTTTGCCATTCTGCTCTCGCAGGTGAGGACAGCCCTGCACATCACATCCCTTCTCCCAGGCCAAGGCACTCACGTGGTTACATTCCTCGATGCGATACAGCTGCTCCGGGGTGCACCTCTCCAACACCGGTTCCAGCACGGAGAAAGGGACTCCACCCACTTCATAGATTGCTAGAGAGAAGCAAGAAGCACAGGGTATTAATTATCCTGCTCCTTCCTTGCCAAGGAAAGGGCTTGACACCTTGAAACACAGTGAAAAAACTGCAATGTTGCACAATACCATTCAGGATGAGGGGAGGAGAAAGGAACCTCAGGCACCAATATCTCCAAGTTGAGAAATATCTGTGCAAGCTCCATTTGCCATAATTTCCAGTGCTTAAGCACTGCTTGAAAGCATTCTGGGTGCTGATCCCTGCAGCACCTGGGCTTCCAGTGGGATTTATAACAAGGGGGAACTGCTGGGGTCTGTACCAAGCTGCCAAAATTTCAGTGCACAGTGACTCTGAGACAAGGACAGGTACTTACAGTCGATGTTGTTACTGAGGACCCTGATACACTGCTGGTACAGGGACATCATCTTTGGGAGGTAGGCAGTTTTGGAGCCAGAGTACACCTGCATTTTGGAATTTAACCTTCGGCCTGTGAAACCAGCTTCGCTCTCCTCCACTGGCGAGGACACTGCTGTGGAGGGAAACACTTGGAGTGAGGAGGGGACAGAGAAAAGAAAGAGCCTGTCCTGATAAATGGCACAGGAGCCACAAATTGGAGTCACCCAGAAGTGACCTAAAGGGCAAAGTGTTCTCCAAGAGACCTGCAGAGCAAGTTCAGGAAGGGCAAGCCCAAAGCCCGAGCCCCAAAGAAGCGTCAGTGAAGGATTTTTCTCATTTCTGAGGGAGCACGTGGGAAGCAGCTGCTTTTTTATCTGAAACCTCTGCCCTTGGCAGACCCCACCAGAAAGACTTGAACCCAGCCCTGCTCTCTCTCCCACAATCTGGCTCATTCCAAACCCATTTTCCTGCCCAACATACCTTTCCTTTTTGTCTGGGAGCAGGTGATGGACTCGATGGAGGGAAGAGGACGATAATTGGCCTGGATGGGGGGCAGGGGGATGTCTGGTAACGTTGGGACCACATCTAAAATTATCTGGAAGGAGAGGATGGACATGGAATAAGACAAGAATACAGCAGAATGTGACATTCCACCAGTGTACAAACAGCATTGAACTGTGGGGTTTTTTGCATAGTTTGAATTAACCACTCAATGCTGCTCAGTTTGCATCAGGGAACAACCTCAAGGGGTGGCTGCCAATAGGAAGAAGCCAAAATTTGGGATCTGAATCATCCAGCACCTTCCACAAAGAGCCATCAATGTTTTTAACCTATTCAGGACAAGCAGAGGCATTTCCTTGATCTCAAACACTCATTTACCAGTTCTGCCTCTTCTCCTCTTCCTACAAAAAACTTTGCACTGTTGGAAGAGAAGGGAACCTCAGAAACTGAGGGAAACTGAAAACTTTGATATGGAGTTTTATTAAGCACTTATTAGAATAAATGGCAAAGCAGGATTTAAAATGCTGTTAAACCTTATAAAACCCACTTTGTGAAGAGCCAAGTGTTTCAAAGTTGAGTAAAAAGATGAAACAGTAAAGATTTTACATATTAGTCCCTATTTATACACCAAACCCTGGCACCCATGTGACAAAGGATCTGCACAGAAATACTGCTCATTTTCCAGGCTTTCACAAAAGAAGGTTTGTCTTCTGGAATGACCTGCCTTGTACCACCAGTTCTCCCATTTCTGGACACTAAAAAGGTCCATTTTAGAGAAGCATAAATACTTGAGAGGGGAGACATGGGAACCTCTTTAGCAGGAGATGCACTGCAAACTGCACACTGGATTCTAAGCTCACATCCACAGATACTCTGCTTTCTTACCAAACCTTACCCTCTTTGGTTTAGGAGGCTCTGGGGTTTTCTTCTCTGCCTTTTTCTCACTTGTTCTCTTGTGGCTTGGACTTTTCTGACTGGAGCTTGAGCTGTTGGTACTGGCTTTGGATCCGTTCTGTTTGCTGTGCCCACGGTCTTTGTCCCCAGCTGACCCAGCCGAAGGTTTGACCACTTTCTTTTTCTTCTTCTGGGGCTGGTCATAGCTGAGATATGACTCAAACGACATTGTAGGTTGTTCAAACTCATCCTCTGCTTCCCCCTCCCCAGAATTTGAGGAAAAACCCACTGATTTTTTGTCCACATCCGAGATTTTGCGCTTCCCCTCCGAAGACTTTAAGCTCCCAGAACCCCCCTTTTCCTTGATCCTATTGCCTGAGTCACTCTCAGCTTTCCGTTTCTCTGAGTTAGAGCTCTCCAGGCTCTGCTTGGACTTTTCCAATTTGCTCTTCTCAGAGTCCCGATGCTTTTGCTTCTTGACATGGTTGTCCAAAGATTCCTCCGAGTGCGGCAGCGAGTGCGACTTCTCCTTCCTGGAGGCGCCGCTTTCCCGATTCTTCTCCTTTTTGCTGCCCTCTGACGTCCTCTGCTTCTCCTTGCTGGCCGCTGCCACGGGGGATTCTCGGAGCTGCTCTTTGAAGGAAGCCTTGTGCAACCTCTCTGGGCTGAAGGCAGAGGTCCTGTCATCCCCTCTGCCATCGAGTCGCTGCTTCTTGTGCGAGGACTTGTGCTCTTTGCTCCGACTGGCGTTCCCTTTGTCGCAGAAATCGCCGGAGCCGCGCTCCCGGCCCGCCCCGAACTTCTCCTGGAAGCTGTGCCCTTTACTGGCTTTCCGAGGGAATAGTGCTGGTTCTTCCTGCTCCTCAGAGGCGTAAGGGTCTGTGTCCACATCCTGAGGGCTCTCACTGGGCTCAGGTGACACAGCTTGCCCACAGTCCGAGTACTCCTGGTCTGAAGAGAGCACCGGGGAGGATCTGCCCCAACCCTTCCCCTGGTGGCTGCTATAGCTGTAAGTCTCATAGGCTCTCTCAGGCCTAGGATACCTTTTGGACTTCTTTTCCCTATGATCTGGGCTATAGGACTGGCTGCAAGAAGGCTGGAAGGGTTCTGAGTATTCCTGATCAGCCTCCTCATCCTCTCTGAGGGAGGATTCCTGATGCCTTTTGCTCGAGCTGCTCCTCTCGTAGTCACGGTCTTCAGAGTCCAGGTTATTTCTGAAGGGAGAAGGAACCAAAGAGAGTTAGATTAATACTGCCCAACATGAATGAAAAGAGCCATTCCCTGGACTGGAACACCTCTCATGGAAGACCAAGGTTGTATTTGGTAGTTTTGTGGCAAAAATCCCACTAAATCTCTAAGGAACAGCAGCAATCAGGGATTTAAAAACTGCACTACTAGTGCAAGAATTGATGAAGCACTTTTACTAGAACTAGAAAAAAAACCTGTCTGTGCCTACACACTCCTGGCTGTGTGATGCTGTAGGAAATGTCCCCCAGTTCCCCAGTTTAACAGGTGGGAATACCACTCTTTTAAATTCCATTAATAACTGGGCTTTTATCACTCAAATCTATTTGATCTCCGCTGGGTTCAACACAGCTTTGTTACTGCCACATGCCTGCCAGCAATAGCTTCCAGTTTCCATAGAATTCTGGCTCATTAAAACATTCTTTCAATTTACTTGGGCTAGAACTTCCTGCCTTCAGAATCATAAAATGGGAAGCAAGCAGATTGCATCTTTTGCTTTATTAAGGGCACTTTTTTTGGCATCTCCTGTTAATGTCTTCATCAAACTGCAAATTCTTGAAAGTTGGCCCCAACCTGCACATGAAACTGCTGCTGTCATCATCTCAACACTCCAGAGCCAGCAAAGGCAGGAAGTTTCTGCCAAAACAAGGCAAAACCCCCAGGCAGAGTTCACATATTGGTTTTACAAGTTTTTCTAGAGCTTTGGCCAGATAGGTTTGAACTATCCACTGAGACAACATTCCTAAAGCTCATCCATGGGGCTCACTCACCGCTCTGCCTCCTGGGCCACCGGCACCAGCTTCTTCCACCTGGCCACCAGGTCCTTGGCAAAGTCTCCCACCAGCTCATGTTTCCTCAGGCTGTTCACAGTCTTCCCAACTCCTGTCTCCTTCAGGAGAGAGCCATGAATCCATCTTAGCAAAACAGGAATTCTCACCCCTGCTAAACTCCCTAAAGAGTCAGTGAAATCAACACGCTCCCTAGTGCTGTGAGGGAGAAAGTTCCTTGATCTAACAGCAAAGATATCACTTTTATTATGTCTTCAGCTGCTTTATATCACTCACTACATGTAAATCAAAGGTTAGTTCTACCTTAGACAAACACTAATTATTTGTATTAATAACCCAAGTCAGTATTTACCACGAGAGCTGGCAAGTTTGAAGACAGAAGCTGTTAAAAACTGTAAGGATTAGCACTTCCTCATTTCCTGCTGATTTGTTACTGCTGGGATCTGCTCCAACTCTCTTATCCCAGTCAGGTGTTAAGCTTTTGGGAGAACTGAGCGTGACAAACTGTCCTCCATGGCTTCCCACCTGCCCTGGCACGCTCCTTCCCCGTGCCTGGCACTTGCAGGGCCTTATCACAATCACGCCCGTGTCACTGGGCTGGAGCAGGTGGCCGAGGGAACACAGCCTGTTCCAGGGAAAGCAGCCCCTGCATGGAAAACAGCAACCACCTCCCTGACTCCACAGACACGAGGAAAAGCCCCAGAGATTTCACAGCTCTTACCACGAGAATGTCAACTGTGATGGGTAACTCTGACAGCCTCTTCAGACTCTTCAGCAGCTGTGGAGACAAGAGGAGAAGGGTTCAGAGTCGTCACACAGAACCACAGACTGGGAGTGGGGAGAAAGAAGAAAATGCTGCACTGCCTGAGAGCTTGTGAGGAAGATCCAAGTGGCTGACAGCTGCTGTCTCGCTCCAAAAAAGCTCCTCAGAAGCTGAACATGAAGGCCAACTGCAAAAAAATCTCATTTTTGCCCACAAGAACCCACCAGAAAGTCTTGTAACACACTCAAATATTGTTTGCTTCACACGGGACTGCAGCTTCAATCTGGCTTAAAGCACTGGGAACAGAAACACACAGCAAGAGGAAGAAAGGACTTGGAAGCCTGTGACTCTCAGAGGGTGGTGGTGGAATCACACCCCTTGGCAATAAAAAGGGGAAGGAAGATTTCTAGATGCTCTTAAAGATCTAAGAGGGGAAACTGTGTCTCCACTGCTGACAGGCTCTCTTCAATCAGGTGCTAAAACAGCACTTGATCCCTTCCAAATTCCCTCCCTCTTGCTCCACTCTTTTCTCTTCCCTTCACCAAACACCAGAAAAGTGTTTTTTCCTCCACACACCCCAAGCAAGGTTCTGCCAGCTGCTTCATGGGACAGGGTGGGACAAGGAGCCCTCTCCAAAGAGGAGCTGGAGGAGTTTGGCAAGAAGAAACAGCCTCAAGCTGCACCAGGGGAGTTTCTGGTTGGACAGCAGGAGAAACTTCTTCAGGAAAGGGTGGCCAGGAATGGGAATGGACTGCTCAGGGAGGTGGTGGAGTCACCATCCCTGGAAGTGTTGAAGGATTGACCAGACATGGGGCTCTGGGCTGGCTGGCAAGGTGGGGATCAGTCACAGGTTGGACTCGATGATCCTGGAGGTCTTTCCAACCCTAATGATTGTGGGACTCTGAGTGAAGGGGATGTTCCTGTACCTCTGCCAGCCAGGTGGTTTGGGACATGGCCTCACCACGATGTCTGTTGGCTCTGTAGCTACTGTAGATGGTAGAACACATCTGACAGCACTGTTGCCCCTCACATCATTTCCCACAGCTCAGCTATAGCCACAGTCCAGCCTCATCAGCATTCCCATTATTATAGCCCCTATACAGCCCGGGCTGTGCTCAGCACTCCTATGCTATATGCCATACAAAGGGCTGCCCCTGATCCAGAAGATCTTCTCTTTAAAGCACTGTGCTCGTGCTCAAATCAGCACTGCCAGCCTGAGCTGACACCCAGTCACCCCCACGGTGACTGTGCAAGGACCAGAGAGGTTTGCAGGTCTCCTTCCTCCTTTAACCTGTTTGAGGAGCGCTCTTGCTTTCAGAGAGGAAACACTCCTCGACACCCAGAGAAGGGTTCCTCTGACATAAGCAAAACCACAACTTCTGTTCACTAGAAACCACTCCTTTATATTTAGGACCTAATAACTGTGACAGAAGGTTTCGGTTTTCTTGGTTTAGAAGAGTGAAACACTGATACCAAGAGTGGCTGCTGTTGTCTTGCCAGCACAGCTGCTCAACAAGTGCACTGGCAACTGAAGCCATCAAACCAAAGGCAGCAGAGACAGAGCCCAGCTCTGTCCAGCCTCTCCTTGGACTGCCTGCCACAGTTCAGGGGTCAGGATCCCTCTGGGAAGGCCAAAATCCTTCAGGGATTGGTAATAAACGAGTTTGGACTTGTGTGTGCAAAGGGGACAGGAAGGGAAAGAAGGATGGATTTTTGTACTAGATAGAGAAAGAGTAAACCAGGACAATATTACAGCAACAGCATCTCTGTCAGCTAATTCAATTCATAGAAAGGTTTCTTCAGAGCTTACAAAATCCCACTCTGAGAGTAAGAACCAAAGGAGAACTCGTTCTGGTGTCCCTAAATCCTCCCAAATATTTTCTAGCTACACCCCACTGTAGCATCTCCCACAGTTCTGTTTGCTCTTTAGTTATTTGCTGCCTTCAGGGCTGAATTCCAGGAAGAGAAGTGCTGCTCTCAATGGGAATGCTGTTCTCAGTGTGGTTGGAGACCAGAGGAGCCACACACTTGATCAAGAACACGTCTCACGAGGAGCTGAGTTATTCCACAGCCACTGCAGTCGGTTCCTCCGTGGAACACAGGTCCTTGTGCATGAGATGCACCAAGTGAGACAACTTTGATGCAGTGAGGCTCAAAAACTCGTACTAAACTTTATTTCTTTTGGAAACAAGCTGATGGAGTTCATCCCACTGAGGCTTACAGGGACACCAGGAAGAATTCTGGACAACAGGAGGAATTTCTTCACAGAAAGGTGGTCAAGCATTGGAAGGAGTCCCCATCCCTGGACATGTTCAAGAAACAACTCCATGTGGAACTCGGTTGATATGGAAGGGTTCAATCAAAGGTTGGACTCGATCCTGGAGGTCTTTTCCAACCTGTAACAATCCTGGGATTCTAAATCTGGCAGCTCATCTTGGAAATAACCAAGATCATGCAAATCCTGCAAGGAAAAGGCGACCAGGTGGGAGACGGAAAACACCAGGCTCGTGTCTTGTGAGACACGCAGGACAGAGCTCTTCTAAAACACCCCAGCACAGGGCAGGGCTTCAGTTAATCCAGACACAGCCCATAAAACCGAGTTCCAGCTCCAATCAAGTTGTGTTGAACACGGGTGGATCGTTTTCTTTCCCTGAAAGAAGGCAGCCAGACCGTTACGACACTAAAAACACACACTAATATCAAATTGCTCCAGCACAGCCTGGCCTCCATGAAGATGCTCTTGCTCATGTTTTCCTTCTCCTCTTTCTTCCCATAGCCCTGGAGCAGAACTTGTACCTCCTCTGCTGGAAAAAAAGGACATTTTCCAAACCATGACAGCACTGTCCAAGATTTCACTCGCACTGTTCCATGCCAGCAGCCCAATTTTTACCCAAAACCAGGAATAACAACACTTTACACCTTTCAGCAAAGCAGTGAGTTGTGCATGATACTGGGCAAATATTATTCTTTCACATTCCTGATAAAATATTTTGAAAGGATCAGGCAAGAAAAGTGAGGACTGGAAATGGTGTAAGGGTGAGCAGCACCCAGGGATGCTGTGGATTTGTCCTGCTGATGGGGTAAAATTTCTTCAACAGGAAGGTCCTCACAAGATCCATCCAGACAAATCAATGGCAACTAAATTCAGGCTTCAAACCACTAATGCTTCAGAGGATATGGTTGGAAAAGTATCAGAAATAAAGAATATAGGTCACAGGGCCTTTCTGCTGAGGAAGAAAAGAGCTTTTCAAGTCATTACCCTGCTTTACCTCCTCTGCCTGCCCTTGCAAAACCGCCCAGGATCAACAGAGCAAGAAACGACTTCACACCACGAGGTCACTGGAGAAAGAGTCGGGCTGTGCAAACACTGCCCGGGGCTTGCAGTGCTCCAGAAACACACCAGCAGCTCTTGCCCCGAGCTCACACAAGGGCCAGGGAACTGCAGTGCTAATTCTGTGCACAGAGCACTGAAACAATATTACAAGCCTTGCCACGATCTCAGCAGGAAGCTCAGACCCCCTGGATCCGACTCCTTGGCAGTCCCTCAGCTCCGTTTGGGGCTCCACCAGTTAAACCTGGCTGAGGGTGAGAAGAGTAACCAGATCCCATTGCATCACCCCCAGCCAGGCTGGAGCTCCTGCAGGGGCTCCCATTTCAAAGGGTCAGCACTCCAGCATCCTCTCCTCCTCCTGGGTGGTGGGAGATCTTGGGAAGCGAGTTCTGCAGGTGTTTGTTTCGGTGAAACAGAGGCAGCCCAGCACGGAGCAGCTGCGCAGCCCTGCCTGCCTCCTCTTTCACCTGAATTACACAAAACGTGAACCCAACACGTGGGAATACTCTCAACAGATGCTCCCCCTTTCAAACAGGAGAATGGAGTAACAGCATGCCCGAGTTCAACCAGAATTCCAAATCTCACTAGAAAAACCAGCTCAGGTGCCCAGCAGGACAGTCACTGTCACCAGCCGAATGTCACCCAACACAGCGAGCCCAAGGCAGGTCGGGGCAGCACCGCAGCCGCCCCACCACAGCTGCTGCGGGCAGAACATTCTGGCAGCGGGCTCATTCCCTCGTGGAGAGGGGCGAGAAGAGCCAAGCGAGCCCCACAAGGCCAGAGGGAACGGAGGCGACAGGAGGCAGCTCCGCAGCGGGAGCCGAGTGCCCCCAGCCCCGCGGCGGTGCCTCCCTGCGTGGGCTCACACGGCACCGCGGCTCCGCCACCCAACACGTCACCAGGGCAAGGCTCTTCCGGAGAGTTCCCCGCTGCCCGTGTGCCCAGCCGGGCCCCAGCCCGGCCACGGGGCACCCCAAAAGGGACCCTGCCCGCCACTGCCACGGGGCACCCCAAAAGGGACCCCTGCCCGCCACTGACAAAGGAGACCCCAAAAGGGACCCCTGCCCGCCAGTGCCACGGGGCACCCCAAAAGGGACCCTGCCCGCCAGTGCCAAAGGAGACCCCAAAAGGGACCCCCGCTCGCCACTGCCACGGGGGACCCCACGCGAGACCCACTGTGGCGGGAGGACCTGCCACGGGACCCCCGCCACCACCCCAAGCCTGCCACGGGGGGACCCTAAAAAGGGACGCCCGCCCACCGCTGCCACGGGGACACCCCACAAAGGACACCCGCCCGCCGCAACGGGACCCCCAGGGCCCGCGAGGCGGGGACGAGCCCCGGGCAGCCCGCACGTCTCAGCCCACGCAGCGCGGCCCCGGCCGGGCACGGAGCTGCACGCAGGGGAAGCCCCGGCGGAGGGAGGCCCTGCCCCGCGCACTCCCGACCCCCGTCCCCACCGCTGGGACCCCGGCGGGCTGAGGCAGCCCCCATCACCTTCTTGGGCTCGGCGCTGCCCGCCAGCCGCGCCTGGAGCCGGCCCACAACTTCCAGCACTGACTCCGCCATTTTTACTGCTGGAGAGCCGGCGGCGGCGGAAGCGGCTTCAGCGGCCGCCGGGCCCACGGCGCTGCCCCGCCGCCGCCGCCATCTTGGCTACGGGCAGGAAGCGGAAGCGGCGCAGCGCGGCCTCGGCCATGGCGGGTGTGGGCAGAGGGCGGCGGGCGCCATGTTGGGGGCTGGCAGCGGCGCCATCTTGAGTACTGGCAGCGCCGCGCTGAGGGGAGCGCGGCCCCGCGGCTCTGCCAGCTCCGCCCTCAGGACGGGCTGTCACACAATCCCGGTTGGAAGGGACCTCTGGAGATCGTCCAGTCCAAACCCCTGCCCAGGCAGGGTCACCTGGAGCAGGTGGCACAGGGACACGTCCAGGTGGGTTTGGGATGTCCCCACAGAGGGAGACTCCAGCCCTCCCTGGGCAGCTGTTCCAGGGCTCTGGCACCCTCATGGAAAGAAGTTCTTCCTCGTGTTGAGGTGGAACTCGTGGTTTAGTTTATGGCCAGTGCTCCTCATCCTGTCACTGGGCACCACTGAACAGTTTGGCACCGTCCTCTGACAGCCCTTGGGGATATTTTATGGCTTTATGGGGTCCCCTCTCAGCCTTCCCTCCTCCAGGCTGCCCAGGCCCAGCTCCCGCAGTCTCTGTTCATCAGAGATGCTCCAGTCCTTTAATCATCTTTGTTCCCTCTTTTAGACCTATTCCAGCAGCTCCTTGTCTTTCTTGACCCGAGGAGCCCAGAACTGGACACATTTTTTTCCTGACACAATGTCACCTCACACCTATTCCTGTTGCCTCCCAATGGCTGCTTTTTTTGGGGATTGTTGAGGACATTCTTGCAGGGCTGTGTCTCAGCTGAGTCTGGACCTGAGTCCAACCCACTCCAGGTCTCAGTCTGGACCTGAGTCCAGCCCTTTCCAGGTCTGTCAGGACCTGAGTCCAGCCCATTCCAGGTCTGTCAGGACCTGAGCCAAGCCCATTCCAGGTCTCAATCAGGACCTGAGCCCAGCCCTTTCCAGGTCTCAATCAGGACCTGAGCCCAGCCCATTCCAGGTCTCAATCAGGACCTGAGCCAAGCCCATTCCAGGTCTGTCAGGACCTGAGCCCAGCCCTTTCCAGGTCTCAATCAGGACCTGAGCCCAGCCCTTTCCAGGTCTCAGTCTGGACCTGAGCCCAGCCCTTTCTGTGCCCCCGGGACTCGGGGAGGGTGGCTGACCTCACAGCACCCCAAAAGGCTGCCATAAGTGTAGAAGGGATAAGAGCAGTCAGCTGGCTGGGAGGGGGGAGGAGGATATTGTACAGGCAAAGTTGAGGGTCTCTGAGCCTCAACCTGCAGCTTCCCCCTGGACAAACCTGTCTGAGAGCAAGGTAAGAGCAGCCCCAGCCTGTGGGTGAGTCACAGAGAGCCAGGACACACCTGGCAGGACCAGCAGACCTTGTGTGGGGCCAGGAGCTGCTGAATAATGGAAAATGGGGAAAAAGCCTTTGTTGCTTTCCAAAATGAGTCTGGAGGAATTATTAGCAGCAAAAGAGTGGCTGGTGCTGCAGTGCCCAGGTAGTTTTCCAGGCTGGCTGGGAGTTGGCTGTGACTCAGGCTCTGACTGAAGCCACCTGCAGGAAGGACACCGAGCTCAGGGGCGTGGGACAGCTGGCTAAAGACGAACGCTGATGTTTGGGGTCACTGCAAACTTTGGGAGCTAGGAAATTGTCCCCTGAGCTGCCCCCATCTCCATCTCAAAGCTTAAGCAGGGAATGCAGACACAGAAGCAGGACAGAAGAGCTTTTTTCCCCTGCCTGCAGCACTGGATTGCAGCATGGATTGGAAAATATAAAAAGGGAAAAAAGAATAAAGCCAAACCATAACAGTGAAGGAGAATGACTCTCACTCCCATCAGCTTCCCCACAAAATTCACAACACAAGTTAGGGGTTAGAAAAATTTATTCACTTCTCTGGAAGTAACAGGAACTGCTCATTTACCGGGAAGGATGATGCCATCATACTGTGAGGGGAAAAGAAAAAAAAAAAAACAAGAACCAAGTGAGAAATCACCATCAGGTAAAAGTGCAGTGCTGCTGTGCAGAAAACCTGAGTCACCAGAATCATTCCAAGCCAACATGGACATGGCAGAGCAGTTTTCCTGCAGCCAGCTGCCTCTGTGCTCTGCTGGAATGTCCAAGGGGGCTGTGCTCAGATAAGCAGGAAGATCTGCTCAGCAGCTCCCTGAAGCAGCCACACCCTCCACAGCTGGTGTGAGCAGCCCAAAATCTGGGCCCTGAGGGTAACTGTGCCACATCCAGCACAACCAGGCAGGATGGGGGAAACAGGAATTCAGCAAGATCAGGCAGGAGGCCTCCCTGCACAGGGTGTGACCAGTGTAGGTCCAGGCAGACTCCACACTTTCTATCAAAAAAAAACCCCAAGAAAATATCAGCAGTCCCCACCTTTGAGATTTCCAACCCAGCTTTCAGCAGATCCCATTCATTATCCTATTACTCATTTTATGGACAGGTAAGCCCAAGAATTTGTTTTATTTGTGGATCTCTCCATCCTCCAAGTGTGGCAGCTGAGCCTGGAGCTGTGTCAGACCAACAAATCCTAACCCTGCCTCCTCACTCACGACCCACAAACGTGCAGGAGGAGAGAAATAAAAACAACTGTGGGAGCCATTTACACAGGAGCTGGTAATTCCTCACAGCTCTCCTGCCAAGAGCTGCTCTTTCAGCTCAGCACACCCAAAAAAGCACAAACGTTTGTCTTTAGCAGCAGCAGCANTCCTAACCCTGCCTCCTCACTCACGACCCACAAACGTGCAGGAGGAGAGAAATAAAAACAACTGTGGGAGCCATTTACACAGGAGCTGGTAATTCCTCGCAGCTCTTCTGCCAAGAGCTGCTCTTTCAGCTCAGCACACCCAAAAAAGCACAAACGTTTGTCTTTAGCAGCAGCAGCTTCTACTGCTCTGGGACAGCAAAAATCCACAATTTAAGCACTAATTAAGATCTGGTGATTTGCTCCAGCCTTTCCACCAGGCATTCTGCTGCTCCTTGCTAGGAAACTCCTGGGATACAAACTGAAGATGGACTGTACCTTCTGCTGGAACCAGCGCATGGCCTCCTCCTTCCCAATCCTGTGCTTGGCCCCAATGTTGCCAGTCCTGCGTTTCTTGTCAGCAATGCTGAAACCCGGCCTGCCCAGCACCTGCAGGACAAAGCCAGCAGCACTGCTTCATCCTGGCACTTTCTGTTTTCCTAAACTAAACAGTTTTCCAGGAGGGAAGCCTGGAGTTTCCTCATCAGTGATGCCTTGGTGCTCTCTTCTTTCCCCAAACCCAGCCCTGCTGTTTCTGTGTTATCTCAGGAGTTGATGTCAGAACAACAGGATTTGCTTCTGAAGAAGCTTTGTGAGATTTGTCATAAATCAGGGATTTTATGGCAGCTCTGGGAATATCAGATTAAAAAAAATGTCAACAAAACCCAAGTTTATCTTCCAGCAAATCCATGGGAGCCAGTGCTCGTTCTAGGCTCCTTCTGGAGCTTTCCCACAAGCCCAGCAAACAGGGAATACTCACCACATAGAAATCCAGGCCGTAGATCCCAATACTGGGATCGTATTTAATGCCCAGATCGATGTGTTCCTGGATTCCAAAGCCAAAGTTCCCCGTGTCTGAGAAGTTGTTTTTCCTCAACTCGTATTCTCGCACCTGAAACGTTGGTTCTTGGTCATTATTTTGTTCCTGACTGGAAGCAGAATTAAAACTCCTGCCCACTGCTACCAGACCCCCAACTCGCTCACAAGCTATTGAGGCTTTATCCCAAAAATTTTACTTCCAAATCCCAGCAGCAAAGACAAAACCCCAAAAGAAATCAGCTGCTGCACTAATTAGTTCTTAAATAAGGCTGAAACAGCACCCAGAAAAACAGTGTGAACACTTCATCCCGTGTATCTGACTTGTGCCTAAATCAGGTACAACATTCCAGAGCACACACCCCTTCAGTCAGAAAGAAAAAGTTCTGTTCTTTCACCAAGCAGAGATCCAGCCCAAAATGCTCACCTTCAACCCCTTCTCCAGAATCTCCTCTGCTTTGGCCCCACGAACCGTGCAGTGAACAGCGATTTTCTCGTTTCTCCTGATCCCGAAGGACCTCACCGTGTATCGGGCTGTGGGCAGCAACAGTTACACTCAGGGGACAGCCAGAGAATTCCCACCCGGGGGATTCGGAGCTCCTCAACACTCAATAAATTCAAAGGAATTACAAAGAACCGAGGCAGCCTCACATTCCGTCTTAAGGGACGCTGGCAAAGCAGCAGCCTGAATCTGGAGACAGAACTAAAATGACANCGGCGCCCCCTGGCGGGCGGAGGGCCGGGTTGCCATGGCAACCCCCGTTAATTAATGCTCATTGAAAACAAAGCCAAATACAGTAATTACGGTAAATATTAACAGTAATTACAATTAACTGAGAGAGGAAAAACCAACCCAAACACGCGATGCGCAGTGTAGTTGTTCACCAGCCCTGGTTGATACCAGAACCCTTCCTGAACCTCAATTTCTGTACTGGGAATGACTTTTCCTCTGTGGGATATCCCTTTGGGATCAGCTGTCCCAGCTACACTCCCCCACGGCTTCTTTTGGGAACCCCCTCACTGGCAGAGCATGAAACCAAAAAAATAGAAAAAGAAGAAATAAGAGTTCTTGGCTTAGGATAGGCATGACATCGTGAAAATGCAAACCAAAGTTCATTCTTCCTTGGAGCAAGGATCAGGAGAAGTCAGGCTCAGATCCCCAGAACGCTTTCAGGAAAGCGTTGGTGGGTTTCAAGAGCTCAGTCTGGGATCTGGATCCTCTTTTTGTACCATTTGGGAGGATGGCAGCCCATTCCCTGCTGCACTCAGCTTCTCTGGGAAGGGGGCAGCCCAAACTCACACCACTTTGGAGTCCAAAGTTCTCTTCAGTGGCCACATCCTGAGCAGAAAATGCCTTCAATGAGGCTCACACTCAGTGGGGATGGCACCAGCTCAAGGCTTTCCCTGTTTATCCCCTTTCTCTGCCTCCCCAGAGCTGTGCTCAGGGCTGCAGCCCGAGCTCTGTAATGCCATCAATTATTTTTTGCCCCAGTTGCTTCTAAGCAGGGATGAAGGATAAATGAATAATCAGCTTGTCTCATTAAGGAGAGAAAAAAAAAGTGTCAGGAGTCTCCGTGCAGAGGGTGTGAAAAGCCTCTGGTTGAAAAGCAACATTGCTGCTTCATTATGGATTTCCTTCATCCAAGAGCAGCTTTGCTGGAAATAGCTGCAGGCTGGGCTGGCTTCCAGCTTCCAGCAATCCATGGATCCCCTCTGGGCTCTGTCCCTGCTGCAGGGCTGCTCCCCACGGGCACAGCCCCGGGGCACTGCAGGCAGCACGGGGCCAGGGGAGCAGGCTGGCACCAGGAGCTGGCTGAGGGGGCTGAGGGTGCTGTGCCCCCTCCCCTCTGTGGCTCTCTCTCCACAGCAGGGCCTCCTTTGCCCAGGCCTGCATGGTCTGGCTGTGGCCAAGATCAGGCTGCAGAGAGGGAGAAGGGATTGTTCCAGCCACTCTGGGGATCCTGGGGGACAGAACAGAGCTCAGGGGTGTCACCTGTCCCTTTGTGTCCCAGTGACCACCCCACTGTGATGGTGTCAGCTCATCCCCCCTCTGCTCCTGACTCCTGCCAGCAGCAAAGAGCTTTGCTCAACCCCAGACACGGAGAATCAGACAATCATGGGGTGCTTTGGGTTGGAAGGGACCTGAAAGCCCCTCCANCAAAAATCCACAATTTAAGCACTAATTAAGATCTGGTGATTTGCTCCAGCCTTTCCACCAGGCATTCTGCTGCTCCTTGCTAGGAAACTCCTGGGATACAAACTGAAGATGGACTGTACCTTCTGCTGGAACCAGCGCATGGCCTCCTCCTTCCCAATCCTGTGCTTGGCCCCAATGTTGCCAGTCCTGCGTTTCTTGTCAGCAATGCTGAAACCCGGCCTGCCCAGCACCTGCAGGACAAAGCCAGCAGCACTGCTTCATCCTGGCACTTTCTGTTTTCCTAAACTAAACAGTTTTCCAGGAGGGAAGCCTGGAGTTTCCTCATCAGTGATGCCTTGGTGCTCTCTTCTTTCCCCAAACCCAGCCCTGCTGTTTCTGTGTTATCTCAGGAGTTGATGTCAGAACAACAGGATTTGCTTCTGAAGAAGCTTTGTGAGATTTGTCATAAATCAGGGATTTTATGGCAGCTCTGGGAATATCAGATTAAAAAAAATGTCAACAAAACCCAAGTTTATCTTCCAGCAAATCCATGGGAGCCAGTGCTCGTTCTAGGCTCCTTCTGGAGCTTTCCCACAAGCCCAGCAAACAGGGAATACTCACCACATAGAAATCCAGGCCGTAGATCCCAATACTGGGATCGTATTTAATGCCCAGATCGATGTGTTCCTGGATTCCAAAGCCAAAGTTCCCCGTGTCTGAGAAGTTGTTTTTCCTCAACTCGTATTCTCGCACCTGAAACGTTGGTTCTTGGTCATTATTTTGTTCCTGACTGGAAGCAGAATTAAAACTCCTGCCCACTGCTACCAGACCCCCAACTCGCTCACAAGCTATTGAGGCTTTATCCCAAAAATTTTACTTCCAAATCCCAGCAGCAAAGACAAAACCCCAAAAGAAATCAGCTGCTGCACTAATTAGTTCTTAAATAAGGCTGAAACAGCACCCAGAAAAACAGTGTGAACACTTCATCCCGTGTATCTGACTTGTGCCTAAATCAGGTACAACATTCCAGAGCACACACCCCTTCAGTCAGAAAGAAAAAGTTCTGTTCTTTCACCAAGCAGAGATCCAGCCCAAAATGCTCACCTTCAACCCCTTCTCCAGAATCTCCTCTGCTTTGGCCCCACGAACCGTGCAGTGAACAGCGATTTTCTCGTTTCTCCTGATCCCGAAGGACCTCACCGTGTATCGGGCTGTGGGCAGCAACAGTTACACTCAGGGGACAGCCAGAGAATTCCCACCCGGGGGATTCGGAGCTCCTCAACACTCAATAAATTCAAAGGAATTACAAAGAACCGAGGCAGCCTCACATTCCGTCTTAAGGGACGCTGGCAAAGCAGCAGCCTGAATCTGGAGACAGAACTAAAATGACACAAACGCGCACGAGTCCCTGAATACTGAAGCCCCCCAATTCTCCAGCAGCTCGCCCCAGCCGGGCTCTGCCAAGGAGCCCTTTCCTGGGAACCGCGCTGCCACTGCACCCACTGGAAAGGACGGAAAACACCCGAGAAAACAGCCAGGGCTCCTCGGCAGCCGCTCACCTTTGGAGAACACCGGGGTCTGCCCCGTCAGCTGCTCCAGCACTTTGGCGGCGCGGGTGAGCCGATCCCCGCTCTCCCCGACGCAGATGTTGAGGCAGAGTTTGCGGATCCGCAGCTCCCGCATCGGGTTCTCCTTCTCACCTTGGTCTTGCTGCGGAGAGAGCACACCGGGGGTAACCGGGGGTGCCCGGGGCACGGCCCGCCGCTCGCCCCGGCAGCCCCAGGACGCTTCGCCAGGGGGCCGGAGAAAGGCTTCCGCAGGCGGACACCGCGCCCCGCTCCCCGCCGGGCCCGAACCCCGGCGCCGCAGCCCCCTCTGGAGCGCCGCCGCCACCGGGCGGGCCGCGGCCTGTCACGGCAGCCGCTCCCCCGGAGCGCCCCACCGGCTCCTCCGCGCCCATCCCGCCCCCGCGCCTGTCCCGCCGCTCTTCCCCGCTCCCGCCCGCACGGGCCGCGCCCGGGAGAGCCCCGCCGAGCGCCGATGGAGGCGGATGGAGACGGNGGAGAAGTCAGGCTCAGATCCCCAGAACGCTTTCAGGAAAGCGTTGGTGGGTTTCAAGAGCTCAGTCTGGGATCTGGATCCTCTTTTTGTACCATTTCGGAGGATGGCAGCCCATTCCCTGCTGCACTCAGCTTCTCTGGGAAGGGGGCAGCCCAAACTCACACCACTTTGGAGTCCAAAGTTCTCTTCAGTGGCCACATCCTGAGCAGAAAATGCCTTCAATGAGGCTCACACTCAGTGGGGATGGCACCAGCTCAAGGCTTTCCCTGTTTATCCCCTTTCTCTGCCTCCCCAGAGCTGTGCTCAGGGCTGCAGCCCGAGCTCTGTAATGCCATCAATTATTTTTTGCCCCAGTTGCTTCTAAGCAGGGATGAAGGATAAATGAATAATCAGCTTGTCTCATTAAGGAGAGAAAAAAACGTGTCAGGAGTCTCCGTGCAGAGGGTGTGAAAAGCCTCTGGTTGAAAAGCAACATTGCTGCTTCATTATGGATTTCCTTCATCCAAGAGCAGCTTTGCTGGAAATAGCTGCAGGCTGGGCTGGCTTCCAGCTTCCAGCAATCCATGGATCCCCTCTGGGCTCTGTCCCTGCTGCAGGGCTGCTCCCCACGGGCACAGCCCCGGGGCACTGCAGGCAGCACGGGGCCAGGGGAGCAGGCTGGCACCAGGAGCTGGCTGAGGGGGCTGAGGGTGCTGTGCCCCCTCCCCTCTGTGGCTCTCTCTCCACAGCAGGGCCTCCTTTGCCCAGGCCTGCATGGTCTGGCTGTGGCCAAGATCAGGCTGCAGAGAGGGAGAAGGGATTGTTCCAGCCACTCTGGGGATCCTGGGGGACAGAACAGAGCTCAGGGGTGTCACCTGTCCCTTTGTGTCCCAGTGACCACCCCACTGTGATGGTGTCAGCTCATCCCCCCTCTGCTCCTGACTCCTGCCAGCAGCAAAGAGCTTTGCTCAACCCCAGACACGGAGAATCAGACAATCATGGGGTGCTTTGGGTTGGAAGGGACCTGAAAGCCCCTCCAGTGCCACCCCTGCCACGGCAGGGACACCTCCCACTGTCCCAGGTGTCCAGCCTGGCCTTGGGCACTGCCAGGGATCCAGGGGCAGCCCCAGCTGCTCTGGGCACCCTGTGCCAGGGCTTTGCACCCTCACAGGGAAGAATTGCCAGATCCTGTCTTGTTGCAGTGACATTTCCTCCCTTGGCATTTCTCTGCTGAATTCAGGAAGCTTTTCCTGCCTGGCACAGAGCTCCCACTCACCCACTCCCTCGGCCTCTCCCCATCTCCAGATACATCCAGATGGGGTCCCACACAGAGCTCTTCCTGCTCTGAGTCATCCCTGTCCCCAGAATAGCCCAGAGCTCTGCTTTGCCGGGTGCTACAACACATTTTCTCTGGGAGAGGGGGTGGGCTGGGTGTCGCTCTTGGCTCAGTGCAAAGAAAGGAATCCATTGCTGGGAGCAGGTTTGGGTTTATCCAGGGATGTGCTGTTGCTTTCTGGCCCCCACTTTTCACCTGGCTGGTGAGAAGTCCAGGTGCAGGGGAGCACTGATCCTGCCACTGTGCCAGGTGTGATTCCCAGCAGGAGAGAGAGAGCAAAGATTTCCTGAGCGAGGCAGGGAGGAAAATGTCACAGGGAGGGAGAGGAGTGGGTGCTTCCTGTCCCTTCCCTCACTGCAGGAATCATCCCTGCAAGAATGGGGGGGGATTTTAAGCCTTTATTTCACCCCTTAGGATCGTCCCTGCAAGAATGGGGGGATTTTAAGCCTTTATTTCATCCCTGGGATCATCCCTGCAAGAATGGGGGGGGGATTTTAAGCCTTTATTTCACCCCTTAGGATCGTCCCTGCAAGAATGGGGGGGATTTTAAGCCTTTATTTCACCCCTTAGAATCATCCCTGCAAGAATGGGAGGGATTTTAAGCCTTTATTTCACCCCTTAGGATCGTCCCTGCAAGAATGGGGGGGATTTTAAGCCTTTATTTCACCCCTTAGGATCATCCCTGCAAGAATGGGGGGATTTTAAGCCTTTATTTCACCCTTAGCTTCCAATGCCAGCAGCTACAGAAGAAAGGGGAGAGCAGGAATTGCAGAGGCCTCGTGGAAAGGGAAAGGGAAGGACGCAGAGCCAGGCAGAGCAGAGATGTGCGATATCCACGTGCTCGGTGTCGATGCCTGCCCCTGGCACGCTGATTATTGCCGAGGCCAGCGTGAGAAGGACAACAACGACTGCGGGACTGCAGCCAAGCCACGGCTCGGCCGCCAGGGAAGGGCTGGGAGCGGCATCCCCTGGGAGGAAACGGGAAGTGCTTTACAACAGCCCACGCAGCGTGCTGGAGAGGCTGGGGTGGCCGATCAAGGCTTGTCCTTCCTCCGTGCTGAGAAAAACTTCCCGGCGCCTGCTGCGCCCAGCGCCCGCCTCTGCGGGAGGAAATCAGCCGGGCTGTGCCCCAGCCCACTCCCGACGCACGGCGGGGCAGAGAGGACGCAGCTCCACGTGGGCTGCACGCAGGCAGCGGCCCCGTGGGTTCCTGGCCGCTGTCCCGGGGGAGCGGGACGCGGCCGCGCTGCCGCAAATTTGGGATTTGTGGGCGCGATCGGGACCGGCGGGACTCGAACCCGCGGCCCCGGCAGCCCCGCAGCCACGCCCCCGCTGTTAGACCACGCCCCGCATGAGATCCACGCCCCTGATTGGCCCCGCCTGCAGGCCCCGCCCCTCCATTGCCGCCGGCGGGTCATGTGACGGGCCAAGATGGCGGCGCTCAGGGCGGCCGTGCCGGTGCTGGCGCTGCTGGGGCTGTGCCTGGGCCCCGCGGCCGCCGCCACGCCCCTGGTGATCTGGCACGGCATGGGTGAGTCGGAACCCTCCTCCAGGGCCGGGGGGACGGCGGGGCTTGGCTGGGGGCCGGGCAGGACCGAGGGGTGCTCGCTCCGGTGTCCCCCTCCTCCGCACCGCCGGTCTCGGCGGGGGCCGGGAGGTGCTGCCCCTCCCGGTCCCGTGGCAGCGGGGCTCGCGGTGTGTCTGTGGAGGTGAGGTGAGGCCCGGGGCCCTGGCGTGGTGGCGCATCTCGGTGTTCCCTCTCGCAGGAGACAGCTGCTGCAATCCGGTGAGCATGGGCTACATCCAAAAACTGGTGGAGAAAAAAATCCCCGGGATTTACGTCCTGTCGCTCAAGATCGGCAGCAACCTGATCCAGGTGAGCCGGGTGCCACCTGCAGCTTGCAGGGGTGGGGCTGAGCCACTGCAGCCCGTGGTTCTAACAGGATTCCACGGGGATTCCTGCTGTGCTTCCCTGCCAGTTTTCTCTTCTGTGAGGTAAACTGCTTTGACAGGTAGAACCCGATAAAGTCCAGCTAATGCCTGCAGAAAAGCACTGGGGGAAAACAAATCCCTGACCTAAATTGGATTAATATGCAAATCTACTGATTAGCACACTCAAACCACTGCAGGTAGTGCGTGGGATGGACGCTGTGCTGAGGCAGAGCTTCATCCCTGGCCATGCCTCTCCCTTTGCAAACATTGATTTATTTCAGTGAAATCAGTTACACACTTCTGCCCCTTCATGGGTTTTGACAGGTTTTTGTAGTGCTGTGGATTTCTTTCAATAATAATGTGCAGTGTGGGTGGTTTTCTGGGTTCTGGAGAAGTTTGATTTTTAAATGAAATTTGATTTTTAATTTTTTTTTAACAAAATCTGAAGAGATTCAAGTTGTGAAGAGGTCTGGGGACATGTCAGTGTCCCATGTGAGACATTTTTGCCAACCAGAGCAGGAAGGGAAAGGGAAGTGAAGATAAAGGGAAGTCTCAGAACTGGAATTTCACTTCTGTCCCTGTGAAGGCTCAGGTCCTCTTTCTAAACCACAAATGCCAGTGGTCTGTTTGCAGAGCTGAAAACAACACCAGCCACAGCAAAGGTACAAATGATCCACCCTGCTCTGATCCCCAGGACGTGGAGAACAGCTTCTTCATGAATGTCAACGAGCAGGTGAGGGAGGTGTGCAGGCAGCTGGCCACGGATCCCCAGCTCCAGGGAGGCTACAACGCCATGGGCTTCTCCCAGGGAGGCCAATTCCTGTAAGTCTGCGTGCTGCTCCAGCTCCAGGGGCTCTGGGAGGTTCAGATCCTCCTTTGTCACCCTTCACAAGTGCTCAGCAGTGTTAAATTCCTGAATGGAGGAGTGCTCCAAGGGGGCAGGTTGTGTTTTCCTGCTCTTCCAGGCAGGGTTCAATCCCCTGGCAAACGTTGCACCAGTGCCCAGGCCCACACAGACCCTGCACAGAACAACTGTCAGAACCACAGCACACAGTCTTGAGCTGCAGCAGGAGAAATATTGACTGGATATCAGGAAAAAGATTGTTACACAAAGGGTGATAAAGTTCTGGAATGTTCTGCCCGGGGAGGGGGTGGGGTCACCATCCCTGGGTGTGTTTAACAGAGCCTGGATGTGGCACTGGGTGCCAGGGTTGAGTTGAGCTGTTGCTGGGGTGGACTTGATGGTCTTGAAGGTCTTTTCCAGCCCAGTGGCTGTGTGATTTTGTGATTCTGCTCCTGTGGCTGGGCAGGCTCTGCCCAGCTCTTGCTCTTCCCCCACAGGAGGGCTGTGGCCCAGAGGTGCCCTGCTCCTCCCATGTTCAGCCTGATCTCCATCGGGGGACAGCACCAAGGTAGTGCCCCCTGTCACACCTCCTGGGCACCTTTTGGGGCTCTTTCCTAAACTCTGATCACTTTCTCACCGATTAAATTGTCCCTTTGTTGCTGGCTGGATCTGGTGATGTGTTTGGCCCAATTAGTGTTTGCTGATTTCATTATCTTGATCTTGCTTAATTGGCAGTGGAAAGGGACCTCTGTCAGCAGCTGGCTTCTCTGCCTGCCTAGGATTCCTACACACCTTGGGAGCTCTTGGGATGAGTTATTTGGTGGGGAATTTCTAGAGATTTGTGAAACTGAACCTTCTGGGTCACGAGGGTATTTTACAGTCAGCATCTGGATTTTACAATCAGCAATCAAAGCCCCAAGGAAAGGGAGTTGTGAAAAGGAATTAAGGAGTTAAGAGTGGCTGGCAATGAATTCCAAATCCTCTCCCCTGAGAATCCCCCAGCTCCTGGAGTTGTTTGTTTGTAGTGGAGAGGGAGGATTTGTAGGGAGCACCCAGCACTGCCCATCCCTTATCTGTGCCACAGCTCCCAGGGCAGGAGGGCTGCCTAAGGAGCTTGCAGGGGCTAAAAGCTGCCTGACTGCCTGGGTAACTCTTGCTCCTGCTGTGCAAGAGGTGGTTCTTGTGCAGCAGGAGGGATCCAGGGCCCAGTTTGGTGACTGAGCTGTGTCCTGCCCAGGGGTGTACGGCTTCCCACGCTGTCCCGGGGAGAGCTCCCACCTCTGCGACTGGATCCGCAAAACCCTGGACCTGGGAGCCTACAGCAAGGCTGTGCAGGAGCAGTGAGTACATCCCCAGGGCTGGCCAGGCCACAGCAGCAGCTCTGCCTCTCCAGGCTGAGCCTTGCTCTGTCCCCTCTGCAGCTTGGTCCAAGCAGAGTATTGGCACGACCCGCTGAAGGAAGAGGACTACAGGAAAACCAGCATTTTCCTGGCTGACATCAACCAGGAGAGGGTAAGGACAGCCTGGGAAGGTTCAAGCTGAAGAGTTCCCCTGTCTCTGGGCTCTCCAGGGGCTTGGATGTGTTCTGCTTCCATCCAGGGCATCAATGAGACCTACAAGAAAAACCTGATGGCTCTGAAGAAGTTTGTGATGGTGAAATTCCTCAACGATACCATGGTGGACCCTCCCATCTCTGAGGTGAGGCAGGGCAGCTTTTGGGGCTTCCTTGTCTCTGCTTTGTCCCTTGGTGGCAGAGCTGGGGGTTGCAGAGGGGCAGGCTGGGCACAAACACAGGCCTGGCACTGCCCTGGCAGCTGCTTGGCTCCTGGCAGCCCTTCAGCAGCTGTTCCTTCATTTTTTATCCATTTTTATGCAGTGGTTTGGGTTTTACAAAAGTGGCCAAGCCAAGGAAACCATCCCGCTGCAGGAGACCTCGCTGTACAAAGAGGTGAGTTCTGAGGGCTTGGGGCTTCTGCTGTGTCCCCTCTTTCCTGTCCCTGGGCCCCCACAGCCCTGCTCTTGTCACTTCTGGGGCATTGCCTCCCCCTGCCAGGAGCTGTTTGTGTGGGGGGACATTTCCTTCCAGCCATTCCTGGCACTGGTGGCACCCAGGGAATGACCCTGGAGGTTCCTGCCTGGCTCAGGGTCCCCCTCAGAGTTTCATGAGCTCTGCTCCTGTTCCAAGCTTTGCTCCACGAGTCCCCTGGAATCCCTTTTCCCCTTCCATGAGGAGCAGAGCAGAGGTGGAATCTCCCCCTTCTCCCCACAGGATCGCCTGGGGCTGCAGCAGATGGACAAAGCAGGGAAGTTGGTGTTCCTGGGGGTGCAGGGGGATCACCTGCACTTCTCAGAAGAGTGGTTTGACAGCTCCATCCTCCCCTTCCTCCAGTGAAGGAGCCCTGGGCAGGGTTTTTCACTGTAACTAACACCAGCCACTGTGCACAGCCCTCCGTGCATCCAGGCCTGCAGGGATTTGGGGAGGGGGTTTAGCTCAGGGGGTTTAGCTCAGGGGGGTTTGCCAGGGTGGGACTGCACAAGGCAAGAGGCTGAGCCTTGCCCTGACTCTGACACAGGGCCTGGTGAATCCACCCCAGTTCTCAGAGCTGCTCTCCACCCCCTGTTCCTGCAGGGCACACTATTGGCAGTATTAACCCAACTCACGAGTGCAGGGAGCAGCAGCTCTCTCATGGCTGCATGCAGGGCAATCATGTTACAGCCCATGCTTCAGGATGGGGGAAAAGGCCAAATTTAGGGGTTTCTGGGAAAAAAAAAAAAAAGAGGGTTTGGAATTCAGCAGTATTAACAGCTTGAACAGTTTTCAACTAATGGCTTGGTTTATGTTCTTTTGTACAACTGAAATCAATAAAGAACTTGCCATCTAACCAACTAAATAAAAGCTTGGACAACTGCTGACTGTGTTTGGAGGGGAGCTGAGGAAATTCTGGGAAGTATTCCAAGGAATCAAGGCAGAGTCAGGCAGAGAGGGGCATCTTGTCCTGCCTGAGCTCCTGTGTGCCCCCAAAAAGAGACAAGAGCCACAGTAATGAGCAAGTTGGCATTAACTTTATTCTATCTTCTGTATAATCTTAAGTACATAAGAAAGGTTTTTTCACAAGCCTCAGGAGAAGACAAGTACAAGTCACAGGACAGTTTCAAAATAAAAAAAATTTGCATAATTTTCCTTTTTTTTTTTTTTTTTTGTAAGTTTTGTACTAGAGAAAAAGAACATTGACACTTTACAGAAGAAATGCATTTAAGATATGCTTATGCCACCCGAGGCGTTGGAAAAATGAAGGTCAAAGCACGTGCAGCTCCCTTTATGGGTCAGTACAGTACTGTGTGATCCATCACTCTGCTCCAGGGCCCTGGAACAGAGGCTACAAGCTTCCACCAAAATAAAGAGCCAAGCAACAGGGAGGATAAAAGGGGGAGGATTCAGAGGGGGCTGATTGCAGATGAGGAAGAGAGTGATGAACCGACTTGATCCAACTCTGGTATTTACAGCTCTGCACTACTGACCTGGAATGGAGGAGCTCCTTCCTCTGGGGAAGGGCACAGCTTCAGAAAAACCAGCCTGGGAGACTGAACCTGAGTTCAGCTGCTCCAGGAAGGAAGCCCTGGGGCAAAGGTTGCCTTGTGAAGGTGGAGGGCTCATGGAATGAGAGGTGCTCAGCTCCAAGCTACCAGCCAGGCTGCTGGGTGGCCGTGGTGACACCGCTGCAGCCTTCCTGTGGCACTGGGGCACGAAAGCCTCCTGTCATGGCACAATCAGGAATGCACTGAGCTAGTGGGAATGATGGAAGAGAAATCAGGGTGGAATTGGCCCAGGTCCTCAGCCTTTGGTCCGACAAAACCGTTCCACGTCCTGTGATGCCTCCAGAGAGCTGGAGTGAGCAGCTTGCAGGAGCTCCCCAGGACAGCTGGGGACTGTGGCCTCCGACAGACACCGTCACTCGTTAAAAAGGGGACAACATTCCTCTCACATGAACAGTTTTGCTTAAAGGCAATACAAAAACAACACTCTGAAAGCCAACTGCCAGGACTGGCTGTGAAGTTCACTGAGACTCTGATCGATTGGTGCAGTTAGATGGGACAAGGGGAGAGAAAAAAGAAACCTTCCTGCTGAGAGAGGTGACAACCACTGACCCGCCACCTACCCCAAGCCCCAGGCAGAGGAATCTCAGTGATGGCAGGCAGCTGTGTCTCTCGGGTAGAAGAGAAGCAGTTTGAGAGCAGAAAGGTAGAAGAAATCTAAGAGAATCATCTGAAAGCAGATTTGTCCCACAGCGGGGCCAGGGGAGGGCGTGAGCCTTGGAGCCTTTTGGCTTAGCCGGCAATTTCTGTCACGGTGGTAACCAACTTCTGACCGTTCCACACTGTCTTGAACTGTTCTGGGACAGGGAATTCAGTCTGGAGGGTAAAAACAGAAAGCTGTTGTCAAAAATCAGTTTATGGCTGAAATTAGTAACCACTCCCACTGCTTCAGGCATTTCTTTTCTCTTGCCCCCCAAAGATCCTGAGGAAGAAGCAGCTCTCACAAACACAACTCAGCAATAATCTTATTTACAGATTTTTTTTGCTGTTTTTATAACTCAGATCATCATTCACAACCTCCAAACTCCACCAACTTTCCCCCACTGTAACCAACACTCCCTGCAGGGCTTTATCAAGACACAGCCCCAGCAGGGCTGCAGGAGGATTCCCAAGCAGCACTTACAAAGTCCCCGCCCTCGGTGGGGATGAGCACGTTCATCTCCGAGGACTTGGCACTGACGATCTCGCAGTCGAGGGAGCTCTTGCTCAGGTACACGTGGCACCCATCTGTCTTGTTGATGGAAATCGTTGGCACTTTACCCATGACCTGGCAGGGCCAGAGCAGAATTAGCTTAAACTGGACAGCCACAGCATTTTTTGGTGTGTTTTCAAGGCAAGAGGTTTGCGTCCAAGCCCTCCCCGTCACGATCGCACAGGATTCAAATATTCCCACCTTTAGCAAAAATCCTAAGTTTTTGTTTTAAATTTTCCCCAATTTCAGGTTCTAAACTCTTTAGAACAAAACTTGAGCCAGCACTGGGCAAACTGACCATCCCAAATCAGATGCCCAAACTGAACTGGAATAAAACCTGCTGCTGACCTCCTGCTTTGGCAGCCAAATGTGCTTTCTACCTCACAGAGCCTCAGCTCTTACCCAAACCCTGAAACAGCTCAAAGACACAAATTTCAGCCCTTTCCCAAGGGACAGATGGTGTTTCATGGATATTCTCCACAGCTGCACACTCCTGGTCTGGAAATACAACTGCTCCAGAGCCAGGAGAGAGAACAGGCCACTCACCTGAACTTTAACATCCCTGCTGTTGATGATCTCCACAATGCCCACCACATCATCAAACACCAGACCCAGCTTCTTGCAGTTATCTGCAAAGAAAAGCAGATCAGGGCACAGATTTTGGAGGCTCCAGCTCCTGCACACACACCAGCAGGCAGGAGCAGCTTTCAGGGCTCTCCCCACTCACCGAGGGTGATGGAGTTGATCTTGCCTTTGATTTGGAGTGTGCTGTTTGTGCACTTGAAAACATATGCTACCTGCTTCAACTCTGTGTCACTGATGACCAGGTTAGTGGCATTCTCCTGGTTTTCCTGAAAAGGCAGGGGAAACACCCTTCAGTTTCTGAATGCAGAGCAATTAACCCATGAAAATCCCTTTAAAAACAAACAGGCTGGTGCCTCTTAGGAGAAAGTTCTCCAAAAGAGCCCCCTTTGCTTCTCCAGAGCTCCCATCCCTCCAACCCACTCCTGCCAGCACCAGGCACTCACCACTCTCCACTTTTTGCCTTCTAATTCTAGCAATGGAGGTGCCTTTGGGGAGGGGTTAGCATTACAGGCTGGTTTGGGAGCAGTGAAAGGTTTGGGGCCGCTTCTCACGGGGCCCCCTTGGTTCTTCAGGGCTGGATTCTTGTGGGTTTTCATGTCATCTGAGACGTGCCTTAAGCCTGCAAGAGAAGGCAACCCTGAGAGCCCGCTCCCCTCCAGGACTGCAGCTCCACAAACACCAGGCATCAGTGGTTACACCAGTCAGGAAAACACTTGTCAAAACACAAATAAACTCCTGAGACTGGGGCTAAGTTGAGCCCAAGTGTGAGTGACAGGAAGGGAAGGAGGAAGCAGGAAATGCTGCTGCAATATTGACAAGAACACAGCGTGAACCACAGAACCAGAGCGTGCCAGCTCTGCCACTCTGCAGCTGGAAAAAGCCCCGAGCCCAGCACCTCATGAACTGATGTGCTCACCAGGTAACACAAAAAGGGGAAAAATCTGTGCAAACAACAGCTGCCAAATTGCACTTTTTGTACCAGAAAGATGCAGGCAACCAAAGGGTTCAGCCTCAGGTATTTACAGCTGGAAGTTCATGCCTTGCTCCACCTGCCAGACGAGGGTGACACTTCTCCCCCAGGAGCGCTCCCTTTGTCCCTGGGAAAGCGCCAGCTCCAGACTGGGACCAGGTGGGTTTTTATGCACTTTCTAAGCAGGTGCATTGAGAGGCAGCAGGAAAACAAGGAGCAGCAGGAGCAGCAGCACAGCAGTCCCTCCCTCCCTGAGCCCCTGACCTACCCGAGGTGATCCCTTCTCCCCGGTTGATCTGGGCGAAGAGCGCCGAGCGCGAGGCCGAGTCGTCTGTGCTGGAGCTCACGGGGGCAGGAGGAGGGGGAGGCCCTGGAGGTGGGGGTGCAAGCCCAGCCGGGGGGGCAGGTGGTGCTTTAGCCCCTGCTGTGGCTACAGGACCCTGGAAGAGCAGGGAAGAGGAAAGGCACTGGCACCGGCTCCGCTCCTGCGCGGTGACCCCCGGGCTGGCCGGGGCTCCCTGCCGGAGCCAGCACTCACTGTTTTGCTCCAGGTCAGCCCTGTGGTGTGGTACTCTTTGATGTAGGCCTGCAGCTCTGTCCAGATGCTCAGGTAAGCTTTCACCCAGTCCACTTGTTTTTTGTCTCTGAGAACACAAGGGAGATCAGAGAAGGAGGAATTAAAGGCTGAGGAAAGCAGCTGTGGTCAGGTGCTGGAGCAGCCCCAGCTGCACCACCCCGAAGAGCAAAGGTGAACTTACACATCCTTGTACTCCTTGAGGATCCGGTTGGTGTAAAACATGGCAGCATCAGTCATCTCCTTCACATAAGGACCAGGCTTTGGAGCCTAGAGCAGAGAGAACACGTTGGCACTGAGCAGCCCACCAGGAGCCAGGCTCTCCCCAGCAGCCCAAGGAAAAGCCCTGCCCATGGGGTCCTTACCATGGCCACCCAGCCCAGGGCTGGGATGCTCTCACTGACTGCTGATAAGTGGTTGAACAGTTTGCTGCCACGGTTCTTCTCCCTGAAGTTCTGCACGGCCTGGATCTGCTCCGAGATGGGCTTGAGAAGCTCTGAGAAGGCGTTCTGCACAACGACAATTAGGGAGATTCATTAGCACGCCTCTGGAATGGCTGCACAGCTGAGGTGATGGTGACTGGGAACAAGATTCCAACTGGCACCAGTGACTGCTGCAGCTCCTGTCCAGGCCTGGCCTCTCCAAGCCAGGCTTGGTCCCACAGCCCAGCTCCTCCAGGCTGAAGTCACTGCTCCCATCGGATCGGCACCGTGGGAGAACGCCAAGAACTGTGACTCATGTTCAATCCAGGAGACACTGACAAAGCTTGTTAGTAACGAGGACAGAAATAGCATTTGCCTTTCCTGGGTTCTTTTGTTCCAACACAGTTTGTTAAATTTTTCCTCTCCTCCATAAACCCTCGGAGAAAGGGGTGCTGGGCAGGTTTGTCACCTACAGCCTGCCCCACAACCAGAGTCCCAGCAAGTTCAAAGGTCACCCCCATCAAGCCAGACTTGAGGATTCCAGTTATTTCTCAAGTCAATCCTTTAGTATTTGGATGGTAAAAATGTGTTCCTGTGTGCTGTTCCCTTGGAATGCTGACTGGAAGTGCCAGAAGTGCTCTGGGGTCAGAGCACAGCAAAGAGCCAATTCCATGTTTCCAGAGATGCCTCTGAGACAACTTTTTCTTCCTTTAGCATCGGAGATCTCCTGCTGGTGGCAGCAGAGAGGGACAAATTTGGGCAAAACTTGCTTTCCAAAGCCTCAGCTTCTGCTTTTGCTGCTCTTTCCTCTGTTTAGATGAAAACTGAGAGGTCCCAAGCACCGCTGGCCAGGCCACACTTTCAGAAGCTCCAGCCCAGCAGCACATTCCAGTCACAGGATGGGGAAATTCTTCAGCACAAGCACTGAGAGTTCACACATTTTGCATTTTAAACTGGCTGCTCCAGAATTAGACTCCTGCCAGACAACCTGCACAAAGAGCTACCCTAGATTAAGGCTGTTCTTTGTTCATAATCCTTTATTTAAATAACGTGTCCGTGGGATTTGTAAGCAGGTTCTCAGGCTAGAGGCTGCACAGAGCTGCATCCCAGCAAGCCTGGTGGAACATAACAACCCTCCAACGCTGATTTTGGGGGAAAAGATGCAGATCTATTTTGCAGTGAATAGGAAAGGAGCACAGAAATCCAGCTCCCACAATGTAACAGTAGAAGCCACGACTGAGTGAGATAATAACTGCAAAGAAAAGCAAGGTGGGATCCTGTTGCTCGGCAAAAACAGTTCTCAGCAGGGAAAAGCCAATGCATTCAGGATCAGATTCTCAGCCACACATCCTGCTGAGAAGCAGCAGCCCAGGGTAAAGTGTTAAATTACCTGCTAAGGACAAATCAATCCTAAAAGCCCAGCCATTATTCAGAGGCCATTCAGTAGAGACAAGTGTCTGCTCTGCTCCTGGAGGAGTTTGATGCCTCAAAGTCTCTGAGCTTCACATAATGAAAAGCAGGAGCTACACAAATCCCAGGGTGGCTCCTGGCTCAGACAAGATCCTGTCTGCAGGTTCTCAGGGAGCACTGATTGAGCAGAGCTGGTGCCAGGTGAAACTGGAGACAGAGGCTGCCAGCTGACAGCCCCAGGCTGCCCTGACAGCTCCACAGCACTTGCTGCTGTAACAGCTGGGAAATGCCAGTTCTGCAGCTCCCAGAACCAACATCCAGGGTTCTGCCCAGTACTGGGGAGCACCCAGAGCACCTCATGCCTTCAGCAAGCGCCCCCAGTCCTCCTCCAGTTCCTCTTTTGGCCCAGCTGTGACAGCCCAGGTTCCCCCAACACTCACAGCCACCCCTGACCCTGAGGGCAGAGGTTTCTGACCAGGGATTTCCCACACTCACCTCTGCTGGCTGCTGATGCTGAGATGCCACCACCAGAAGAGCCCTCTCGCTCATCAAGCCTGCATGGACCATCTCAGCCTAAGGACAGACACAAACATGAGGGAGATCCCCTTGTGCCACACGAACAAATCACCCTACCTGTGAGGAACCAGCCACACTGACCCCAAAGCACATCCCTGGAGGAACCCATCCCCAGAGGAACCTCACCAGAGCATCACAGCTCAGGGCTGGGGAGCTCTCAGGCCTCCTAAAGGCCTGCCCCAAGGTCTGTACACAGCCAGGCACTGCAGGATTTCCAGGAGAAGGTTTGATTCACCCTGTGTGTGTAGGTGGCAACCTGGAGTTATCTGGGCATCTGCTTTGAATCCTCAGGGATTCTAAAGGTCCTGGGATACAGTGCTAGAGGAATGCAGACTCTGACAGCAAATTTGGCCCTTCCAGCCCTAAGGAGAGGAAGCACCCCTAGAGCAGAGGGGGAACAGGAGTCCTTACGTGCTTCTGCACATCCCCACCAACTTCTCTGCTGATCTTGGTGTACTCGGCCACCGGCCCGGCCAGAAGGGCATCGAAAGCCTGCACGTACTGAGCCACTCCTGTGGGAAAAACCAGAGCACAGGGATCACCAGCAGCACCCCACAGGCTGCCACAGCCCCAGGCTGCACCTCCCACCTGCAGGAGGCTGAGCCCAGAGCTGAGGAAGTGCTGCAGCCACAGAGTTTTCACCTCCACGGGGCAGCCCCCTCCAGCCTGGCCCCCCTGCCCTGCCCAGCCCCACCAGAGCGAGCCCTGTGCCAGCTCTGCACAGCTGCTGGCACTGCCCTGCGAGGTGCTCTGGGCCTCACCTTTGGCAGAGGCATCTCCACACATGCCAGGGCCTTGGCACACGTTCTCCAGGCGCTCCACAGCCTTCTCCAACCGCTCCACCAGCCTCTCCATGTCTGCTGCTGTCCACAACCTGCACCGACAGGAGACAATTACCTGCATCCCCAGGTGCCACAGAGGGTTTTTGGCTGTCTGCTACAAGCTCTACCAGTTCCAGGAGAATCACTCCTGCCCAGCTCTGCACCCTGAGGATGGCCAGCAGTGTACCCTGACATTAGCAAAGACAGCAGGGTTACACAACAGCCTCTTGCTGTTGCCACACTCGCTCCTTAATAGTTTCTATTCCATTTTAAGGACTCCTTACATGTGTAAGGACATAAAACTTCCACTTTCTAACCTCAAAGTGACACTACTCAGTGACACAAAGGTCTGCCCAGGTTCTCACTGCAGTCAGCTCCTGGCCAAAGTCCCAGCTGTGAACGCACAGTTTCACTGCTTTGCTGGGAGCTCACGGTGAAAACTACCGGGTTTGAATCTCCAAATGCATCTGCAAGGACCTCCTGGAGTCCTGAATTGCTCCCAGGAGCATCTGTAAGCTCAGGATCACCCCAGCACAGAGCCAGAGCCACCCTGGCACACGCCAAGGGGAGCAGCTGCACGAGCTGAGGCGGCAGAGCTGCTTCTGCAACAACAGCCCCTGTTCTTCCTCTGCAGCTCTGCAGAGCCTCCTCTGCAGCCACCACACAGGAAAGAGGCTCAGGCACGCAAGCCATTTGCTGCATGTCATCTGGAAAAAGTCTTAAAAGTCACATAAACTTTCCATTAATTACTGCTTTGCACCGAGCAACAAGACAGGTCACGCTCCCAGCAGAGTAATGCCCAGGGAATGCAGGGAGGGAGCAGCAAAGTCACTGGGGCATTTTTATCTTATCACCACTCATCAAAAGATTTTACAGCATGAATCACCACGGTGGCCTGGACACAGCTTCCTTCTCAAGGGGTTGCTGCAGCCTGCAGAAGCTCAAACCCCTGCCTGGAGGAGGGGATCCTTCCCAAAACATCCCTAGAAGGCTCCAGGAGGAAGGCAGGGTTTTCTCAGCTGAGCTGACACTGGATCCCCTCTGAGAGGAAACCTCAAGTTCTCACTCGAGTTTTGCTTTTGTTCACAAGCCCTCTCAGCCCCGCTGCTTCAAAGTGCACGTTTTCATCTCATTTCCAGAGGATGTGGGGCAGATCCAGCATTAGTCACGAGCCCGGCACTGATGTCACAAGACAAACAAGGCCTTTTTCCAGCCCTTTTCTGCCTGCTTGCAGCAGGAGAGGCAGCTCTGCTGAGGGGGCAGGGGAGAGGCCAGGAGGAAGAGAAGCGGCTTCCTCCTGTCCCCGCTGAGCCAGGGGACACACCGCCACAAACCCGACTGGATGGCTTCCAGACACACAGCAAAAAGAGCCCAGAGAAGCTGAAACTCCGCGGCAGTCCCCCCTGCCATCAGAGCAAGGAACAGCTCTGTTCTTTAATTCTGAGCCCTGCAGAAAGGCCGAGCACAGACCCAGCCAGGAGAGAGCCGGGCTGGCTCTGCCGCCCCAGCTCTGCCCCTGTGAAAAACGCCACTTGATTGGTTTTGAATTCTTAAAAGTTTAATAGTAATAAAATGGTTATAAAATAGCAATGTAATTAGAGTAATAAAAATTTGGACAATTTGGATTAGGACAATATGAGACAATAAGAACAAAGAGTTATGGACGGTCTGGGTACCTCTTTCTGGGCAAAATAAGCCCAAAAAAGGACCCACGTGAACAGAGGATTAACCCTTAAAAGCAACAGCTTGTTGGNGAAAACTGCTTCCTACTCCCAGCAGTGGCAAACTGCAGCTCAGGATTACCCTCAGAAAATCCCGATGGAAAACTGCTTCCTACCCCCAGCAGTGGCAAACTGCAGCTCGGATCAGGATTACCCTCAGAAAATCCCGATGGAAAACTGCTTCCTACCCCCAGCAGTGGCAAACTGCAGCTCAGGATTACCCTCAGAAAATCCCGATGGAAAACTGCTTCCTACCCCCGGCAGCAAAGGAAGCTGCTGCGGGGAGCGCATCCCCTCAGCTCGGGGTGGGATTGATGTCCCAAAATCACCAAAATCACCGCGTTCCTTGGCACTCTCATCCTCCCTCTCCTTTCCATTTCACAAGCCCTGCCTTGTTTTTCCTGAGCCATCGACTCCCGGTGCCCCGCACCAGCTCTGCAAACCTGCTGCTCTCAGGCAGATGGTGAACTCATTTTAATTTCCTTTTAATGGGTGGCATTAGGGCAACTTAAAAGATAAGTCAGTTGGTAAATTGGCAGCAGAATGAGAGCCAAGTGCAGGCAACCAAAGTCCTGGATCTCAGTCCCTCCTCTTGACTCACCCTCCCTGTGCTCTTTGCCCTGTGGATGCAGCTATTTCTGCTGCCTGGATACCCACACGGAGCGAAATAAAACGATTGAGCTGTAACTAAATCAGAGATTGCCACCCAGAGATTAACACTCAGCAAGGAAAATAAAAACAACCACCCAGCGGACCTGCCCCGACTGCACCTAGACAGTGTTTTGTCTGCTGGCCTGTTTGAATGCAAAATAATTCCACAGAAAGTGACAAATCGACTTCACAGGTCTCAGTGCAAATGATCAGATCTCGCTTCCCTTCTCTGAAGAGGAAGATGAGACACACAGACCATCCAAGAGTCTTTTTTTTTTTTGTTCTACAGATCATCCAGGAGTCATTTTTGCTCTGCACATCACCCTGTGCTCCAGAGGGATGAGGGAGACTTTTCCAGCTCCCTGTGCAGGGCTGGAGATGCAGCTCTCCCTCCCAGGACCACAACACAGCATTTAAATCTTGTTCCAATTCAATTGAACTTTGATTACCAGCGGAGCGGAAGCAGCAAACACAGTTTCACCCAGGGCCAGAGGGGCCATTCCTTTTCACAGCACATTTGTTCATCTATCAACTGCCCTTTATTCCCATCACAGCCTGGGAACACGGCTCTGGACACGCTGTGCCACAAACAGGCTGAGCAGAGCAATAAGAGGAAGGGATTTTATTGGTAAAAACATCAGTTACCCCAAACCCTGCACATCACAGCGAGAGCAGCTTCCTGCTTGGGGAACACCAAGGAGCTGGCCTGTCCCAGCCTCAGAGCGAGCAAATCCTCAGAAAACCACCAAAAATGAAATTATTTGCTTGCCTGAGACAGCACATGAACCTGAGCCCTTTCCTAGACATTCTGGAAGACACAAATGTTGGTTTTATAGCCAAAGCAAGTCAAACCTACGCTTCTGCTCACACCCAGCCCGACACACTGCTGTCAGCACCACGGAATTTGCATCAGCTACTTCCTGTTTCTACAGGCAAAAGAAATAAAGATGGGACGACTAAATTAGGAACATACCAGTTTATTTCTGAGCTGACACTGGAATATCTCAGGGGATCAGCTACCAGATGATTTCCAACGTTTATATCTGCCAAAAGCCCAAAGAATTTTTTTTGGGTTTTTTATTTTTTTAAACAGTTCAGCTCCGCAAGGCAGGAGTCAAATGCCTGAATTTAGCCAGTGGTCAGGAGCAGCCATGAACACAAGACAGCTCTTGCTGGTCCCAGCAGCTGCCAGGACAGAGATCTCAGCTGTTTATAGTCCAACAATACTTGCTGACACTGCGCCAGAACCCGTGCTGGCTGCTCCTGCTATTTCAGATCCACTTTATTTAGAAAACCAAGAGTGCTTTAAAAAAAAAAAAAAAAAAGAAAAAGTCCATCTGGCCCCTATTCCAGCTTTCCCATACAACAAACCCTTCTGAAGCCATTAAAAATGTTATTTGGTGTTTTACTCACAGGTTAAGAGGGGGTTAAAGCCCACGCTGGAGCAAAGGCTCCTTTTTCAGCACAATTATCTGAATTAGGAGGTTTGTTCCTGCCAGCCTCAGCTGCCACACTCCTCTCACTTCCTCTGCCTGCCAGGGTGATGAATCCAGCAGGGAGGTATCCAAGGATGTGGGCTCTGAGCCGGGCTGGATGCTGCAGATCAGGAATTCCGAGCATGGAAGCTGCAGCATCCCTCCCGTGCCTGCTCCGCCACGGGCCGCTGGGCTGAACTTTCTGCATGGATAACTGGGGGTATTTTCGGCTCTCAGAGAGCTCAGCAATATCGCAGGGACACAAGGCTGGCAGAGAACGGGCACACACAGCAGTGCCACGGGTTTCTCAGGGGGGATTCCAGCACCCGACACAACGCTGTAATTATCATTTCCCCACTCGGCCAGCACGGAGCGCGATGGAATCGCACATTTACCCCACCCCAACGCAGAGGAGGAACCGGCACCAGGCTGAGGACGGGAATCACCCCGGGGGATGGAGATGGAGACGGAGCCCGGGGTGAGGAGCACGAAAATCGCCGCTGCCGGCTGCGGGAAAGGCGGATCAGCAACGCCTGCCTGTCCCGGTGAGCCGGTGCAGCCCCGGTGAGCGAGCCCCCGCTCCGTGAGAGCCCCGCGGGGACGTTTGCACCGTTCTGTGCTGAATTAACCCCAAACCACCGCCTCCGGGGGATCCACCCCTCGACCGGGCCGGGGCTTCTCCCGCCTCCCGGCCCGGGATCCCCCAAAGGCCCGCGGTCCTTCGGTTCCGTCTCGCCCGTACTGCCCCCGGGGCTGGGCCGGGTCCCCCGCCCGGTGCCCGGTCCTGATGCCGGTACCGCCCCCAGATCTGGCCGTGTCCCGGTGCCGATCCGCGCTCAGCCCCGCCGTGCCCGGTGCCGGTGCCGTTCACTCCCACCCTAAGGCCCGGCCGTGCCCGGTACCGGTGCCAGTACCGCTCACTCCCACCCTCAGGCCCCAAACCCCACCGTGCCCGGTACCGGTGCCAGTACCGCTCACCCCTATCCTNCTCCCACCCTCAGGCCCCAAACCCCACCGTGCCCGGTACCGGTGCCAGTACCGCTCA
>VYZP01055442.1:1701-84538 GCA_013400635.1 Hypocryptadius cinnamomeus
TCCCTCTAATTTTCCTCTAATGAACCTTCATAAAAAGTCAGTACTGGGAGCAGATGAATCTGGGCTGGATTTTTTTTCCAGGTTTCTGCAATGTTAACTCTTTCATACCAGCTAATGCTGTGGCAAGTGATGAATCCCATATGATTAAGTGGCTTATTCAAATCTTTGTAGTGCTTGTGCTTTACCCTGAAGGGGGGAAGAAGGAAAACAAGAATATCTCAGTGATACAACTTTACCTTCCCTCCCTTTGCCCCAGTTTAACAACTTTGCTTTCTAATTTACCTTTTACCAGACACATGGAAATCCTGTGTGCCAGTTTCACTTCAATCTCAGTATCAGTGACAGGGAGGTTCGGGATGGCAGTTCCCTTCATGCTGCAACATAGCACAAAAACAGCACCACAAGACAGAGATTACTGGCCAGTGGAATCTCACTGGTACCAGGGTGTAATGGCCTTAGTATTTTACTGACTGAATATTGAACAAAGGTTTGACTCTCCTTTTGGAAGGAGAGAGAAAGATAACTTGATTCCTCTAAAGCAAGGTTTTGCAATTCTTTTCAAAAAGGATTTTTGGTGCTGTGTATTGTTGCATTCACATATAATGTGTTTCTCAGAGTTCCCAATTCTACCCAAGTCCTTACAGCTGTTTTGCTTAGTGGCACTATTAATAGGAAAGAATTTACATCAGTATTCAGTGTGGTTTTATTTTTGAGGCACGCCTTTCTCAAGCTGTGTTCTGAAATTCTTAAGAGTCCTTTGATATATCACAGAAAAATGTCTTATAAATACAAACGTTTATTTGTTATTCAGAAAATGTGTGCTGTATACAAAATACTCAAATGCTCCACTAAAAATGTTTAAGGTCATATTAGGGGAAAACACTTAAAATGGACCTAATTGGATTGCCTTTCTGGATCATTATTAACCTTAATTACATATATAAGTACTCCTTAACCACCTTTATCTTCCCAACATAACAGACTTGTGAGTTAAATCAGTCTTTAAAGTAAAATTTATAAACTCACAGCACACATCAGATTGCCTAAAATTCACTCTGTCCAATTTGGAGTCTTCGATGACTAAAATTTATGTAAAATACATGGGACTTGTCATAACTGTTGTATTTTCCTTTACCTTTTTTTTTCCTGAAAGCTTTAGTGGAATGAAGAATTGTGAGATTATGCACAGTCAGAGAAACTATATTTTTACATGAAATTTTAAAGTATTTTAAGCCAAGAAAAGCTTAGAATGACAAAAAAGGTATGGACAAAATAAGTAATAAAAAAGGGTAAAGTCCTAAAATGTATCTGTTGTATAACCTCTTTCACACAGGTTTGATGTAGTGTGACTTGGCAGACTAGCACTACATAGACTGGCTACTTCTGAAGTCTAAATAATGCATTTTAATTCTTGGTCAGGTACCTTCCCCCTCAATGAAATATCATTTTATTTTTTACTGCTCCCATTTTGTAATAGGTTTGACTTTCCTGAGGGGGTGTGTGTTGCAAATGATGGAGCCCAAATAAGATAATTTCTCTGGAATACCAAATATGCTTTTATCATTTTTAATAAGGTTCTCATTTATCAGGTTGGCTCTTTATTCATGTAAATTAGGAGTAGCGGTAAACTCTGCAGCTGAAATCACTGAACTGGCAGGTGAGTTGCTAAATTTGAGTGGAGTTTTTAACTTTGTTGTTACAGCTGAGCATCTGATTGTCAGGGTGTCCACTGCTCTGGTACAGATAACGTTTGTGTTCCATGCATATATTTTTGCTTGGTGCCTCCCTGTGATCAAACAGCTCCTTGAAAAATATTCCAAAAGAGAGATGTGTTTGTTTATTCCATGGACCTTGATCAATTCCCCCAAACTGGTATTGATTTAAATGAATTTTAATTGAGAGAACTTTCAGCTGACTTTCGAAAGTGGTGAAGGAGACAAAACTGAATACAACAAAACAGAACTTCAGCATAAAATTTCCATAAAAAGGAAGAAGGCATAGGAGGCATAATAAAACCTCTTAACATTTTAGATTTTTTGATTATCTTATAAACTGGCCTATAGTTATCCTGGCTAAAGGAAGTAAAAATTTTTGACCATGTATTTCATCCTCAGAATGAAAGTTGCATAGAAAAAATAGAAAAGGCCCAAAGGCACCCCCTGGGGAATGAAGAAACCTCATCCTGTCACCTGTGGGGCCCTAGTGATTTAAAATACAATGGAGACTAAAGCAGAAAAGACATGAGAAAAGTACAGGCCTAAACACCAAGTGCAGTCCATGAATCTAAGCGGTATGGGCTCACCCACCCGTGGCTCCAGCAGGAGGGTGATTAGGAAAGGCCACGCTGGCTTTCTGCAGGTTTTCCTCCCTGTACACTGCTATGTGCTACTTGCTTAGCCCTTAGAATGCTTACCCCTGTGTTCTCCAGGCAGACTCCAGAGATGAGCTGTGCCATCCAAAGGCAGGGACAGCAGGACTCAGTCTTTGCACAGCGACTCTGATCTATCAAAGCAGAGGCAGAACAGCAGAGACATCCACAGGTGCCTACCAGGAGCCCTGTGACAGCATCACTGCCTTGTGCTGCCTGCTGTTAGGTCAGAGCTGAGGTTCCCGTGCTGCCAGGGGGATGGTAGTTAAGTAACTTAATCACCACGCCATTGAAAAGCAGCTGGCTACAGACCTGTGTGCTTTTGGATATTTCCAGCCCAAACTGAGCTATGGAAGACCATACCTACAAAATAACTATTCGTGTGTGCTTGCCTGCGTTTCCTATCTACAGCAAATCGGGGAATGAATGTGTAACATCGCATACAATTCCCAGTCATACACAAATAGGGGTCAGTAGAGAAGAATGTGTTGGTGAATGGCATCTCAAAGAGGCCACGCTTTGTGCAGGGCCAAGCAAAAAGCCCGACAAGTGAAAACTGAGTAAGGGCCTCAGTAATGCTGCTTCAATGCAACAAAATGTTAAAACAGTTTTCATGCAGAGTGTGAAACAGTCCCATGTGGGTAAATAGCTCCCACTAAACTGCAAGGATGTGAGTGTCACGGGATGCTAAGCCAAAATCCTTGCTGAGCTTATGCTCAGTCCTTACCTCCCACTGCATTCAAAGTAGGTTAGTCAGCGTTCAGCCAATGGGCCATTAAATTGCTTTACTTGAAATGCTACACAGGGGCAAACTTTGCTATGCTGTAAACAAGCCACTGCAATACCAAGGACAGATTTGTGAGAATGAACGAGAGGAGAAAAGAGATTAATGTGTGGGGAGAAGAAGAGATTTTGTTTTGTTTGGTTTATTGTTATACAGGGCAGGACATTGCTCATTTAAATCCTTATTTTCTCTTATCGTGTTTGCTCAAATGTGCATACATACATACAATGCCTCAAACAGTTTATCTAGGTCGGAGCAAATTGCACCACATTCATTGTGGTGGCTCCTGCTCTGAATTCCCAAGGATGTGACACTTGGTGCTGTCAGCATGCACACATCCATTGCCATCAGTCACACAGAGAAGCTGAGCTCAGACTGAGATGGACATCCAGGCTGGCTGTGTGATTAATCAGCAATTTACAGTCTGTGATAGCACAGCATGGGCTGTTTAGTGGACATACACTGCATCATGTGGGAGGCTGTATCAAACCCAGAATGGCTGGATGCATGTCAGCAGCAATTTTTCAGAGAGAAAATGCTTTTCCTCCTTCCTTTCACGTGTGGTTTGTCTGGAGTTGCACACACGGTGCCAAGCTTGGCTCTACGTGGTGTACACACACTGAGAGGTGTGAAGCCAAGCAGGCTCCAGGAACAGAAGAAACCTGCAGGAAAACAAATGGTGATGGCAAAACCATTTCTCAGTAATGGCAGAACGTGAGTGTTGGAAGGGGAACACACAGGGGCTGAAATTAGAGTTAGAAGCAGTGATCCCAAACCATCCTCCACTGACCATCATGCTTACAAGGTGTTTATTTACTAGAGCTCCCTAGCACACTGCCTTTATCAGTCTTACCATTCACCTCAAGTATTCTCTGGGTGTCTTCTAGGAAATTATTTTTTTCATTCAAAACTTTAATAAATAAAAAAAAGGAAGAGATTGAAAAAATATCCATATTTGATGAAAAAATCCTCAACCTTAAAATACCTAAAAATGTTAGAGCAAGTCCTATTATCAGGGAAAAATCAGAGCTCTCTTGGATCACTGTGTCATGGCAGGGCCAGAGGTCCTGCAGGTTTTGCCCCACAGGAGAGGTGTGTTGCACTGTCATGAAATGATTTGTTTTAAGATGTTGCAAAATCAATAATCTGCATCTACATGTTCATTAATTAAAAGCAGAGGGACAGGGAAGAATAGTTATCACTGCAAACTGTGAAACAATTCACAGTTTTCAATAAACACATGAGCATAGTCTTTTTTTAAAAAAAAGCACCACATACAGAACACAGCTGTAACATGTGCTGGGACATGGGCAACATTCTAGTGTTAACTCCTGCCTTGAGGCCCACTGGAAATGAAATTCACTGCTCCAGACCCCAACCCAGCCATGGAAGCCTATAGAAATATTGCTTGGGTACCACTTGTGACTGCAGCTTGGAAAGCAATAGGAAGAAAAAAACCTGTATGTCCACTGCAAGCCTGCTTAAGTGTGAAAAGACATAAGAATTACTCGACTTGTAGCATTCAGAATTACTTTTCTTAAACAAATGATGTTAAATGAATAAAACACATCATGTTGACACAGCAAGATGTCCCCATTACTGTGTTGAAGGCAAAGAAATAAATCTTTTTCTGAAGCAAGTGGTAGTACATTGATAAGCACTTCTTAGAGCTCTCTTCACAGCCTCACAAGGCCACTGCTGGCATCAGATATCACCACTGACAGCTTTCAATAGGGCTGGTCAAAGAAAGCTGGAAAGATTTTACACCAGAAAACCTGAGTCAAATGCAAAAGAGTCTTCTGAATGATGGATTTTACTAAGATTTCACTTCAGGGCAAAATCTTTGTAGAGTCCAGCAAGCCTCCAAGAGAGGCTGTTTAAGCATTTTCAGAACAAAGCCAGTTTTGTTTTCCTTTAGAAATACACTTCAAATTAGTTTTGTAAGAGAAATATGTGGCAGAAGCAAACATGCAAATCAAACCCAACCATTTCAGTCTATCTTAAATACTTTCCTCAATGTTTGTTTTGCAGAGATTGTTGGAAGCTGGGTGATATTTATTGTTTTCCCAAGCAGCACTTGCCTTTTCCACCAGCGCAGTCAGAGGGAAGGAGAGTGTGAATTCCATGGCAGTTGCAGCAGGAGGTCAAGATCCAAACCACAGAGTCACCTCTAACAAAGGGAAGCAAGGAGAGGGAGTGGACAGTGGCTATCACACAGGACATTGCCTTTGTAGCCGTGGGGCTGGATGGAAGCAGAGAAGAAACACAAAAGAAACAATGTTTGTCCTCCTGTTTCATTCTTTGGCAGGTTCTTCGTCTTGCTCAGATCATGCACAAAAACCTGACCCTGCCCCAAGCTTGGTGGTGCCTGATTTCCACCTCCCATCTCAGTTCACAACCGCGCAGTTTTAACAGCCGGGCCCTTCAAGAGTTTTTATTATTTCTGTCTCTGACTTTTCCTCCTAGACCTTATGAAAGACAGTGACTGAGGATTATGAAATGCTATGATTAAGTTAACATCTTAACACAAAAATCTCATTTGCCTGAATTAAATCAAACCCAAGTTTTTATCTGTTGTGCCATGCTGCCTTACCCTATGCAATAACTTACTTCTCTAATTAAATAATACACTTGAAATACTGACCCAAAGTGGATCCTTACCATGTTGTTCTGCCAAAGGGCTGACATTCCTGGGCATGAATGGACCTCATCTGCCAAATCCTTGTCCACAATTCTGCATACAGAGGACAATAAAACCTCATGGTGTTTCTGCAAAAATGTACCGACACACCCAGCTCTCTGGGCTGATTAGTCAAGCTGACCTCAACAAAATTGCTTCCATGTTCCAAAGTCAGCCCACAGCCAAGCAATTGGGTGGCTTCTCAGTGGGGCAGAGAGGGCAGATGGGCAGTTTAACACAACCTGCCCTGGGGAAAGATCCCTGAGGCTTTTGTGTATCTTGGGCACAGTTCTGGTTTCCAGCCCAAAAAGCCAATTCTACTGCAGGTAGTGATTTTTGGTCTTTTTTTTTTTTTTTTTACCAAGCTCTAAACACCAAGTTTGTGTTTTCATTTAAAACAATTTCTCGTTATTTTATGCTAATAGATCATATCTTTCTTTCTACTTAGAAGGCACACATTTAATCCCACCTAACAGCCACAGTACACCCAGAAGAACATTCAGGACACAGCTCTGGATGTCTTTGATTTACCAACATACATTTCAGAAATTAGAAAGAGATGTGGTACTTACACATTGTTAATGCAAGTACTCAAATATGATCAAATTTACCCACTGGTCTCTAAAGGGATGGAATAGCAATAATTTTCCATTCTGGAATTAGCGTTCCTCTTGGAAACTACAGAACCTTTTATTGATGCACTTGGTCCTCTGCTTAGCACAATTGGGCTATGCAAGACTAAATAGCACAAGTTCAGCTGTCTTTAAAGGAAAACAGAAAAAAGAAACAAAGAAAGTTTGGATTTTGGAAAGTAGCACAAACTTTCCACTTAAATGTATAGAATCATAGAAAGGTTAAGGTTGGAAGAGATCTCTAAGGCCATTGAGTGCAACTGTTAGCCCAGCAGCACTGTGCTTACCGCTAAACCATGTCCCCAAGTGCCACATCTACCTGTTTTTTGAATTCTTCCAGGGATGGTGGTCCCACCACTTCCCTGGGCAGCCTGTTCCAATGCCTGACCACTCTTTCAGTGAAGAAATTTTTCCTGATATCCAATCTGAAACTTCCCATGTGCAATTTGAGACCGTTTCCTCTTGTCCTGTCACTTGTTACCTCCATGTGCAATTTGAGACCGTTTCCTCTTGTCCTGTCACTTGTTACCTGGGAGAAGAGACCGACTCCCAGATGGCTACACCCTCATTTCATTTCAAGCAATTGTAGAGCGTGATAAGGTCTTCCCTGAGCCTCTTTTTCTCCAGGCTAAACTCCCAAACTTCCTCAGCAGGTCTCCATAAGCCTTGTGCTCCAGACCCTCTCTCTGCTCTGTTGCCTTTCTTTGGACACACTCCAGCACCTCAATGTCCTCCTTGTAGTGAGGGGCCCAGAACTGAGCACAAGAATTGAGGTATGGATCCACTGTGCCAAGTCTAGGGAGACAACCACTGCCCTGGTCCTGCTGGCCACTATTGCTGATCCAGTCCAAGATGCCATTGGCCTTCTTGGCCACCTGGGCACACCCTGGCTCTTGCCCAGCTGTTGGCCAGCACCCCCAGGTCCTTTTCCACGTGGGAGATTCCCATCCACTCTGCCCCCAGCCTGTAGTGCTGCATAGGGCTGTTGTGATCCAAGTGCAGGACCAAGGTCTTGGTCTCTCTGAATCTCACACCTTTGGCCTCAGCCCTTTGGTCCAGCCTGTCCAGATCCCTCTGTAGAGCCTTCCTGCTCTCCTGCTGATCAACACTTCCACCCAGCTTGGAGCTGTCTGCAAACTTACTTCCCACTCTCATCCCCATCTGCAAGCCCCAGTTTTGTTTTCTGTTGAACAGCACAGACAATTCATTTTTTTAGAGCTGTGTCTGACTTGCACACGCTCTGTGGGTGGGCAGAGCCAGCCATGGGCAGCCTCAGCCTGCTCTGCCAGGCTGGGCAGCTCCCTCTGCTTCCACCACAGCTCTGCTTGGGTAGATTTCTGTTCTTTTCTTTCCAGAAGCCATAGTACACATTTCTTTCTGAGGCATACAAATCTGACTAATCCCTCAGGAATGTCTCAGGGGAGGAACCTCCCACAGAAAGGCACAGTTACTTGCAGTATATACTCCCACCAGATGCATCTGACCCTGGGACAAGACTTGCACAATGTCAGGGAAAACTTTACTTACTCCTGTTCACCTCCTCATAGGTGCAGTCACAGATCTCATCACACTTTCCTTCTGCAAGAAAAAGAAAAGCCCAATCCATTCTCATTTATGTCCTCTAAATGATTTTGAGTTTTCTAGAAATTTGCTAACTGCTTGCCCCTCTTCAGACCAGCCAGACACTTCTTGATGTTGTAACCCCTTCTCTTCAGGCCTCCATCTCTGTCTCCTGCAGTCAGCCTAGCACAGATTCAAACACAGCCTTCTCTGCTGCAGGCACCAGCTACAGTGCCTACAGAGGAGTAACCAATATAAAAGGAAATGTAGCTTCACCCACTGCTATCAAGTCAAACAGGTGATTCCTGCCTCTCTGTGAGCATCAGGAGGCTCAAATAACTGCTTTCTTATTTCAAAATCCCATACTTCAGATGTCTTTAAATAAAATCTTAAAAAAAAATTAAAGAGAGTTTGGACTTAGAAAGGTATTTCAAATGTTCTGCTGAAATTCTCACTCCTTGTCCCCACTTTCATGCCATGGCTTTCTTTTCTGTTGAACATCATGGAAAAGGTGTGTCCTTATGTCACCCTTGCTCAGATGTCTGGTCCCTGACCAGTACTACAATGCTGGCCAGAGGGTGAATAGGAACTTGGGTCTGTTTGTCTGGAGGCTACATGTCAGCAGGCACTGCTGGGGGGACAGCTGCCCAGACCCAGGCTGCGTCTCCCTGGACACTGGTGGCTATCACAGGAGACAACAACCATCACATAATTTGCAAGCCCTGCTCTGTGACTGTGCTCAGAGCACATCCAACCCTCTTCCAGTGAGGGATGGAGACAGTGGTGTTGCTAGCTAGTTTTAAATCTGAGTCCAGTGATTTTCCACAGTCCCTCCTACAGAAACTGCTCCTATTTTTGTGGGAGCTGCTCAGATGCTTCAGAGGAAGGCTGGAAGTCGAGTCATCTCAAGGCAAGGGACTGAGGCCACCTTGCAGGGATGTGAGATCCCAGTGAGTAGCATGCCAGACCCTCTATCCTACTGGCAGTCCTCCAGGGTTAATCTAGTGGCAACTGCTGTGACAGTCTCCAGCACAGCTGCTGGGTCTTATTGCCACTTGAGTCATTCACCCAAGGGAAAACCCACAGCAGGCTCTGGACCCACACAGCGCGCTGGGAGTGGGAGCAGCATAAATAACAAAGTCGTGTTCCTGGGGGCAGCTGCTGAGAAGATGCCTGGGATGTGCAGCTAGAGAGTGGGGTGTTAAATAAGCACAGCCTGTGCCCCCCACGCTCCTGAGAGAGGGGGGGAGAGAAGCAGAGAGGGAGGGAGGGACTGCAGGCCATGCTGTACATGCCCCAAGGAAGACAAGAGCATGTGTAGCTGCTCAGCAGCAGTTTCCCAATAAATTAAGCAAACAGGAGAAAGAAAGACACAGGGCTTCTGTGGCTCTGAAACTGAGATAAGGGCAAGGAGGTTTTTAGTCCTTGCAAGCAATGTGGTTCTTATCTGCCCCTGATATGGCACTCCTGCTGTCGTTTTTGAGTTGTGCTGTCACAGGCCTTGCACACACCCGACCACAGGCTTCAGGGGGAAACCACAATGCAAAAACACCCTCTCTCACCCCTTCTCCCCAGCTGCCCCTTTTCCTCATTTTTAGGAAGTGAAAAGCAAATGTATCCACAGTAACACAAAGGGGTTGCATGCCAGGTGCATAAAAGCAAGCACAGAGCCTTGTCCTTGTACAAGATGAAAGCCACCAGCTCTGGAAGTCCACAGAGAAAAGAGAAAAGAGAAAAGAGAAGGAAGAAAAGCTCAGCCTGCCTGGGGAGGGAGGTGGGAAGTGGAGCAAGAAACATTCTGTTCTTTGGAGCATTTACAAGATGAAACTGCATTGGTAACTTCAGCATCTCCCTGTTCTTAAGTATTTGACTTCAGCTCTGTAAAGGCTCATCTACTGCCAGCAATGGGCATGTGCTTATCTTTCACAGATTATATACAAGTTACACATACAGATATTAGACAATTCAGGAAATCTGCATGCAAAGAAACAGATTGTTGTAGCTTTTACAGACCTCAACAGTGGATATATACCGTATTTTATATAATCATTCTATGCCTATATGATTTTAGTATCTTCAGACATGTAAAGGTGAAAGATGGGTGCTGTATGGCTTCTGAACATCCCAGCACATTGGCTGAAGTTTAGATAAGACAGTTTCATGTTAGACAGTTCTTATGTAAACCTGGGAGTTTCTTACCATGCCAAGTCAAATGTAATGGTCCCAAGTCTCTTAACACTTGTGTCTTAGAGAGCGAAGTTGTGATGCTTTCCTCAGGAAGGTTTAGCCAGTAGAAGCAACTCTTCACTGAAGGAAGGCAGAGGTACTGCAAGTGTCTGCCTGAAGGAAGCAGCTCTTCCTGCTGGTGAGTAGTGTTCTGTGCCTTCCCTGTGCCCCATCTCTGCCTGCAGCCATCTCCCCTGCAAACCCGAAGTCACCCGGGCTCCTGGCATCCCCACTCTGATTGGGACCCAGCAGATTTGTAACCAGGTTTGCAAGTGTCTTGGCAGCATGCAGCAGTGCTGCAGGACCCTGCACAGAACTGAAAGCCCTGTGCACCTGGGGGGCCACCTCTGTGGAAAAATAATGCTGTGGGATTGACAGTTTAGGGATGAAGAAGAGCTCCAGGCAAGCTCCCACTGAAAAAAAAAAAAAACAAAACCACCAAAATGTGTTTCTGCAAAACATTTCTTTATAGGAGTGTTTTCACTCTGGGGTATGTATGAGCAGAGGAATTGCTGCATTGAGAGCAAAGAGCTCCATGCCATGCTCTGGGGTGTCTGGCCATGTCTGAAGCAGTGCAGCAGAGCCATGGCCCTGAGCTCGCAGTCAGCACAGACACCAGCGACTCCTCCCTGCACTGGCAGCCAGGCCACCACAGCTCTGCCCCCAGCTCTGTGCTGGCACACCACAGCCCCTGGCCTGGCAAGCTAGGCACTGCCCAGTGCCCTCCTCCTGTCACAAGCAGGCCATAATCCTTACTGAGCACAAATGCTTGTAGTTCCCTGGGGGTTCTAAATACAGTCTGGTCCCCTACAGCTCTCCTTGGAGGAGCTCTCACAGCCAGCCTCAAGGCATCCCGTTTCCCCTTCCTCTCCTTCATCTGCAGCTCAGCATCAGGACCACCAATGGTGCACCCTGGAAAAGCCTGGAAACCTCCCTGAGCACAGCCAGGCAGCTGCAGGGGCCCAAGCCCTGCAGTACCAACCACCTTTTGTGAACTCAGCAGTGTGATCCTGAGTCACTACACATTCCTCCTTTTAATTTTAGAAGTAGTTAACTCCTCTCCTTTTTATTATCTCGATGTATTCCTCCTCTCATACCCATAGGATTCCAGTTACTGAATTTCCCACCAGCTGGCACAAAAATCTTTTGTCCTTCCCTAATATGTGACCACAGCCTCAGCTTCTTGGCTCTTTTTTCACCTTTCTTCGAACTTCTTTCATTTCATTGGTAAGTGTTTTCCTAAGAAGCAAGGTGGACTGATTGCAGCTTTGTTGGTGTCTCTGCACATGCAGAACAGGCACAAACTTGCCTTCTGCCAGCAACCCAGCAGCTCTGGGCAAGGGGGAGCAGATGGAGACACTGTAGGGACCAAACCTTTCTAGAGAAAAGTTAGAAATTGAGAGAAAAACAAACAATTCTCTCATCTCATGACAAAACCAAAATAATTTTCCTTCTACAGAGAGAGAGGAGAAAGAAAAGCCCAGGATAGCTGGAAAGCTGCACAACAGACAGAGCTGAGAGCCTCTCTTGCCCTGTAACCTGAAAGTTGCACAGAGGCAGATATGGTGTGTCTGCAACTGGCTGCTACCAACAGGATTCCAGAAAACACTGCCACAGAGCAGAATAATTATCTATCAATAACTCTATAACCTTGAATTAGGCACATTATAACTTTGAATTCTTGTGGGTGGTGGGCAAGTGTATTGTGCATCACTTGTTTTGTATATTATATTCATTTTTATTATTATTATTATTATTGTTATTACAATTAGTGTTACTATTATCACTTCCTTTTCTGTTCTATTAAACTGTCTTTATCTCAACACACAAATTTTACTTTTTTTCTCACCCCTATCCTGCTGGAGGGCAGTGGAGAGAATGTGAGAGTGGCTGTATGGCATTTAGCTTCCTGCCAAGTCAAACCATGGCATCAGGAAGGTGAACTTTGAGACTGAAAGCAATGAGTGTTCATGGCCAGATCATGAAGTAAAAGTGTGGCTGTGACTGAAAACTTCATGTGAACCTGCTGCCTGCTGAAAGGAAACCACAGACAATGTGGTATCAGCCTTGTCTCCAGTTACCACATTTAGGTTGAAAAAACCTCATAAACTTCTTGACATTTATTGGTTTTGGAGTTAAAATGGACCATTAACCTCGTGCACATTGTGCTGCACCAACAATAATATTTAAGTAATTCACAGTTGCTGTTAAGTAACAACTGGAGTTTGCTTCAAGCATACTGAAGGCAAGGTGCTGTTCTTGCATATTGTTACAAGAGATTTGGGGTATCAAAACAACACCATTTTTTTTTGTGCTGAGTGCATGGGGATGGAATGGCATTGGGGCCTGAATTGGGAAGGGAAAGACTGAACTTCAGAGGTTTTGGGGTTCACCATGCTCCTCCTGAAACCCATGGTTTTTAAGAGGTGTTGCTCATGTGGTTAGTCAAGCAAAGAGGGTCTCTGAGTAACTGAAACATAAGGACAGTAGCCTCATCATAATTGTTGTTCTGGATGACAGTAAAGGATAGCTTAAGGGAAAAAATATAAGAAATATTGCACTAGCAGTTAATTTGCACTATTTCCAACATTTCAGCTAAGCCTAGAGAAAATAAATATATGGGTTTAAAGATGGTTGCTATAGAAACCAGAGGAGATTTTATAGTTGCTTATGAGAGTAAAGAAGGTTCTGATTGATAAGACAATCACATTCAAATAGTCACTATGGAAACCCAAGGTGACCTGGATGAAACGTGATTCCCCTCATTTTGTTCCTGTGGGCAGATGAAGACAGCCTGGATGGGGGAAGGTCTGGGCTGAGTGATAAAGAGCACCACAGCAAGGCAGCACCAACCTCACCATGGTGCTAGAGGTGCTCAGTGCCTCATATTGCAAAGCTCTGTGAGTACTGACCTCCGTATCTGTGAAATAAATTTATTTACTTACCCACAAACAGTGGGGGTTTTTTTCTCATTGAAATCAATAAGAACTCTGCAATTGATTTCTCTGGGGGCAAAGCAGATTTGAGAGACCTTTCTATATCTCCAGTGCATCAAAGCAAGGAAGGCCATTTTCACGTCTCCTATGGAGCTCAGTGCTCAGGAGCTGCCTGTGCTTTGCTCAAGCGAGGCCACAGAGTTGCTGAGCGCTTTTTGCCTTTGTTAACAACACCTCCGAGAAGTAGGACAGAAAAAAAAACCTGATTATGCAAGCGTTTTTCTTGTAGACAGGTTATTTAAGGAGCAAGGTGGGTCAGCCTGCACATGACATAAACCAAAAACTGAGCAGCAGCTTTATAATACCTCAGTAACCACTTGTCATTTGCTTCCACTACTCATTTTTTCAGACAGTGACAGAATGTTAGTATGAAGGGCAGGTGCTCAGCACTCTTGGACACAGATGAAAACTAAAGTTATCCCAAGTTTGTTTTTGTTATCCCAAAGTTATTTTTGTTAAAGCCATGGATATCAGTTCCAGGTGTTTGAAATACACCAATTCCTCAGTAAGGATTCACAAGGGGCCAGACCCTGCCTGGTTCCTTTGCCCAAGCCTAGCCACACTCTTCTCCTGTATTATTTAGAAAATCCTTGACTCACTCTACCCACATTTGATCAAATCATAAAGAAATTAATCATTGGAGATTTTTATCTCTTATCTTAATTATAGTCAGTGAGGTAAAATGAACTAGCTGTCAGCCTCAGGAAAACACCAATATTTCTGTAATTTCACCAAGTTTCCAGTGTAAACATGCAGATAGGGAGGAAAAAATCTTTTGGTGAAAATCTGAGGACTGAAGGAGTAGAGCACTGAGCAGCACAGCTTCCCTGAAGCTCTCACTCTCCAGGGTTATCTGCCAAATCTGCTAAAAGTGGTCAGAAAATTCATCCAGCCCAGCTGTCAGACTGCTGACTTTTCTAATAAGCTTTTCTGGGTTTAGAAATTGCCCTCCCATGTAGAAAACCTAGCTGTGTTTGTATGTCAGGTAATCCATAACAAAAAAACAAACAAAAAAAAAAAAAAAAAAAAAGGATACTTCTTCAGCTTCTTCAGCTTCCATCATCAAATGAAAGTTTAAACCTGAGGCTGCTCCTAGAAATGTAGATGGCACTGACAGACACTGTGCTGGGGCTGGAAGCAGGGAGAAATTGGACACACATTATCTTGAAAGAAATTTCTACTGGTTTTAAACATAAGCAAATTTGTTACCTATTACTAAAGCTGTTGACCTGTGGCTGGAAATAGAAATTACTGCTTTAATGTAGACATAATGATTCAGTTACAAGCAAGAGAATGAGATTAATATTGAATAAAAGATGCTCATAGAAAGGTGCAGTCCGCCAGACGAGTTCCTGTTTTGATTTGTGTCCATAGAAAGGAAATACATTGGTGAAATACAGAGGTAAATAAAATGTACAAGTTTACAGAAGAAATGCACAGAAGAAATGAGTGTAAATGTGTAACTGAGCCTTTTATCCTCAGCACTGCTGCTCACACTCTCCATCATCACATGACAGAGCATCTCTGCTTATGGGGATTTTCTAAGCCATGTAACTCAACCTCTCTGCACCTTTCAGCAGATATCAACCACACTGGGAGACAGAACAGCTATAGCTGTTCTGGGAAAATATTCAGGCTGTAAAAGTCTCCCAAAGCACACGTGGGAACATGATGACTTTCTACACTCATCAGTGGGGATAGATAGCATTTCTTTACCAGTGCTGGGGACGGGATGGGAAGATGCTTTTCTCAGAGATTTTTACCCTTTTTCTCTGGGCTGAAGAGGTCTCAGGGCACCCCTCCTGGAAGCACACACTGCTCAGTATTCCCTGCAAATCCTCCCAACTTGAACTGGCTCCCCTGGGTCCCAGCTACCCCATACCAGAGGCATAACCTGCCCCTTAGAGCCTACTTCTGAAAGCTCCACTTTAAAACCCATCCAAGGAGATGCTATGATTTGCTCTCTTCCTCAGTCTTTCCAATCTTAAGGAGCAAAAACTCCCTACAACAACACAAACTGCACCAATTATTGTGATAGCAGCAAAGCATCATTTTGAGAAAACAGTTTGTGAAAACATCCAAAGTCGTAGGGAGTTGAAATTCTAAAGCTCTCAACATTGTGGGATGTGTCTTGCTTTCAGAACCCAATTCTTCATCTCTCTGAAAAGTGACAAGTAGCTGTGAGCCTTATTGCTGTTCCCTGGTAAATACCATAAATGAACTGACAGATAATGTAGGGCTTCTCCAAGAAATGTGCAAAGGCAGTAAGCACCATCTGCTGGCTTCGGTACGAAAGAAAAAGCCAGCAGCTTTCCCATCCAGTTTCATGTCTCTTCAGCTCTTCTGCCTCCAGTTTTAGGGCAAATTCAAAGAAACTGATCCCACAACATCAAAAAACCCAACCAGGATGGGTATAGCTAAGCAGAGAAAGACTGCCCAGGGAACATCAGTAATCCTGCAGACAGATCAAGGTAAGATAGAGCAAAGATAAGGAAGTTAAATGAAGTGAAAATTCACAATAATTTTGTCAGCATTCAAACTGAGCCTTAACTTTTTACCTGGCTTTGCATTGTATTTGAAACACAAAAGCTTACCCCTGCAGAGAACGTGAGCCAGACACTGACACAGCCTTAAAAAAAGAAACAGCCAGGAAATGTTTTGCAAGAAAATCATGTATGCAGGCTTGTTTTGCCCCCTCAGTCCCTGATCTCAAATAAGGATGTGGGGATTTGGCACAAATGAAGTGGGGTAGCATTTGCAGATGGTTAATTCGCATTATAGATGTTTGTTACCAAAGGACCAATTAAGCCAGTGAGAGCTGAAGTTTTGCCACTGGTTTGGCAAAACTTCTCAGCAATTTGCAAAAATTGAACCCTGAGCACCTATAAAAGTAAAAATATATGAGGACTGCCAGTTTCCAAATAGCCAACAGAGCAAGCCTTTACATTCAGAGCAAGACAAAAGATGCCACATTTCTGGATAATTCACAGGAAGGCCCAGTCCTGCAGCACAGGGGCCCAAGACCTTGGCACATGCCTGGCAGTGAGCATGCAGAGTCCCTGCCTGTCCCTTGGATTGACCTGAGTGGCAGTGGTGCCTGGCGTGGGGGTGGCACATGCCAGCCAGGAAAGCAGGCAGCAGCTCAGGAGATATGAAGGGCATCTGTGTGTATCAGAGGGGTATTCCCCACTCCATCCCTCCCCAGGGAGTGCTGGGGTATGTGCTGGGAAGAACTGATGGAGCAAGGCTCACTCAGGGGCGCCAGACCAGGCTTTCTCCCGCCTTGTTCAGCCTGAGCGCTGCACACCCAGCTTGTTCTGCCAGGCAGGGATAACAGGAGCAAGACACTTATTTTGTTGGCTCTAATCAAGGGATAATTCTTCCTCAGAAGATGCTTCAATTAGCATTTGGAGCTGTGTCCTCAGACCACATCTGCCATTTGAAAATGTTGAGTTTTAGTTGTTTTAACCTACTCTGGCTTTTGACTACAAGATGAAGCACGGTGAGAAATCCCATCCTGACAGACAGGATTTGTGCTGACAGACAGCCATGGAAAATGGTGGCAGTGGCTGTCTCATGCTTGCACAACAGGAAAATTTAGGAGATGACTTAGCTCTCTGCATTGCTGTGGTCAAGTCAGTGATCTCTGCAACATCACTGCTCTCTGGTTTGATTAAAATGAATCTCGAGTTCTGTGTATCTACAACCTCTGACTTGTTGAGGACAATATGAATGGCAGGTGTTTGAGGTTTCTCTTCAGCACAACACCCTCAAGCCTCTTACTTTAGCCTTTAATCTGCAAATTAGAGAATTTAATGGTGAATGTTGAATATGTTCATGTGACCAAGGTCCACTGAGAACGCCTTACTGAGATCATGAGCCATTATTACAGTGTTAATCCCAGCACTCAGGACATCTAAGGCATCATTAAATACAGCTTAACCAAACCAGTATCTTTAAGCACCATTTGTCAGCAAAATCCAGCTTCATTAAAGTCTCTGCTAAAGCCTCCTCATTACTCCCTGACTGTAGCTCCACCACAACATGTTCATGCACTGCGAGGTTTATTGCTTTATCATCCCACTAACCCAATCTTTAGTTTGGCAAAGGTCCTACCCTTACACTTGTTTACAAACAAATAACACTAAGCTTCCCAGGAGCTTAATTGTTTCTCTTTGCAATACTACATCTTAATATGGGCGGTTATTTCCAGGTAGTTATTTTGTCTCCTCGTAGTACCTGGTAATAAACTGTGAAACACCATGTGCAAAATCAGCTGGAACATGGCTTGTTAATTATAAAAGGTGTCATAAAGTACATGTTTCATTTAACAAAATGATTAGTTATAAATATTTTATTGCAACAGCAGGCTGTTTTGTATACCACAGCGTGGTTAACAGGGACATTTTCTTGTATTGGGTCCAACCCTGCCTTTTGTCATTTGAAAGAAAACCCACTTACCCACTGCTCTCCTCAGGCAAATGGCCTCCAATTCTCACAGCAGAAGGCAAAATGCCTTTCTTTGGGAGAGGTAAAACATTTTCCTCCATCCCCAGTGTAAAGCAGGGAATGGCTAGGCATGAGGAAACTGGTATTGTCAATCAGTGTCACCTCCCATTTGTACTGAACCTGCCTTAGTGCCAAATATTTTGGAGGCAGGCCCTCAAATGGCATTAGCTGCATTTCCCGTTCACTCACATCAAGGGCAGGATGCAGCCATACGCTACCATTTATGTCTGACTTCAAGGTCAATAAACACCCAAGCACATAATGTGAGTAGAGTGATAAAATCAAGATTATAATGAAGAGAGACAAAGTGACCTATTTAACGCTACAGCTTCGTACATCCAACAGCATATTGTGGAGGAGCATCACATAAGACTTGAATTGATATCAAGGCCAGGGGGATCCAATAGTGCAAGCACAAACCACTTGCTCTCTTCCCAGAAGCAGTTTTCTGTGCTGTGAAACAGTGAGAGTCAACACCCACTTTGGCTTCTCCTTGACAGCCGCCTAAAGAAGCACATGAGGAGTTGCCACCCCCTCGCTCTGTGAGCAGACAAGGTGCTGCTGCCACCTCAGGTCTCTGTGTGTGGCTGTCCTCTCATGCAGACCAGGGGACACCCCAGACACCTTGCAGAGAGAGAAGGCAAACAGCATGTGACCCTCACCAGGTCACATCCAAATATATTGCTCAGTTTGTACAAATCCCAAGCAATATCTTGCCTAAAATAGAATGAAAAATTTAATATTACAGGAAAATTTTAATGTGAAATTTGTATACCATGTAATACTTCCTCTCTTTCATATATTGCAAAATATATTACTTTACTAAAATCCTATTTATGAGCTTCTGAGGCTGCAGCTCTTATTCCCATTTTTGCTTGAAAGACTTGTCCTCCAAGTGAGAAAAAACCAGTTACAAGACCCCAAAGCTGTCCCACATGCACACAGACATACACACACTGAATTTTTCCTGTTGCAATGCAGACTTTTCCATGAAAGGTTTTTCAACTTACCTATGACTCTGAAAAGTGTGTATGATACAACTTCGACACAGACATCATGTGAACAGTGATTGAATTAGAATGCTTTATTTTCACAGCAGATTTTTACTCAGCTGGAAATAGTATGGTTTCAGTCTTTGTATTCATGTTGATTTCTGGATGAGTATTAGAATTTTAGGAATTAATTTTTTCCTCAAATATAGATCAGATTAGGGTTCATTTTACATTAAAATGCCATATCTGTCATGACAAAGTAAATGTGAATGTAGCCCAATTTTGTGTAATACCGTTTGCAGAGTTATCCTATAGTTTTTACTTAAGGCAAACACCTCACACTCCTACATTCCATAACCATAAACAAGTAACCACTCTGGACACAGAGAGAAAATATATGATAAAATCTAGATTTTCCATATTTTTAAATTTTAAAATTTAATATTTTTAAGTATTCTGGATTTCAGAGTGTTCTGGACAATTCAGTGTCTCCAACATTATACTGCTGTTGAAGCATCTCCTGTCCCCAGGATTAGGTCCACAGAACAGAGCTACGCTTTAGCAAAAAGCAGTCCTGATTTTTAGGCTTTTAAAATTTGTAGTTCATAGGCTGTGCTATGTGGACTCATGCACTTCTTTATTATCCACTTGAACTTCTCCACAGGCACTGACCTGTAGCCTTTTTTCCCCCAAGTCCTGGGAGTGGAAGACATATTTCTGAGCAAGGTTATTTTGGGTTTGCTTAAGGATCATTCATAAATGGATTTGTTAACGTGACCTTGCACTTCTGAACAATTCTCTCTAGAAATACAATCATTTTATTAAATCCATAATGAGTTCATTATTCCAGTAGTTGATAAATTCCAGCTTTGTATTATCTTAGGATCTTGGGAAGGATCCTCTCACCTGACTCCAGCAGATCATGGCAACTGGGCTTAATTCCCTTCTTATTTTAACCTGGCTATTAAATAAAATTAAAACCTGTTTGGCTACTTTTTAAACATCTGGTATAATTATTGTTTAATAATGAAGGAAAAAAAAAAAGCCAGGAAAGAAACCCAGGGCTTTTTCTGCAGTACAAAACAAATTATGGTAGTTTCAGGCTCCTTAGAAATACATTGTTGAGAAAAGCATAGTTTGCAGCTTGTGAAAATTCTAAGTATGGTAAAGTGCCTTAAAGGTGTCGTGGATCAGGTTAAGTTATGGATCTTGTGTACAGAAGAGTGGGACGATTTTTTCTGGATACCCAGAAAGCCCCTCCTGGGGCTTGTGAGGTGAAGAGCAGCTTTTGAGGAGTGGTTGGCAGGTGGGACATGTCCCCAAGCACCTGGAAGTGCAGAGCAGTGCTCCCACTGCAGCCCCCACACCCCTTTGAAATGTGCAAATGTCCTTGTCAGGACACTCTAACATGAAAGTGGCTGACTTGTTCACACCTTTCCACTCTTCTGACACCTCTGAAGCTGCTTTTCTGATTTGGGCTGATTTTCTTCCTTCTTGCATCTCTTGTCTGGCTTCTGACTCTTCCTCCTCCCTGGTTCCTTGCACTTGCTCCTTTCTGTCGTCTCTCTGTTCCACTTTCACCCCATTCAGGTCCTCCTTTCCACTCTTTTCTCCTTCCTGAGGCTCAGCCTGTTGCAGAGTCCAGTCCACAGAGCAATTTCCATGGGAAAAACTGGGTGAGCACTGCATGCTCTTCCCCCAGTCCTGCCCTCTGCCCAGGCTGTGTCACCTCCTCAGGCAGCCCTTGTCTCCTCCTGTCTTTGCTGTCCCACAGGGCAGACTGAGCCAGGACTCCACGTGCCAGTTCCAAGACATGTGATCATGTCAGGTCACCCAGAAACCAGGGCTGTCTGTTTATTATTTAAAGGGTCACAGCACTATCCCCAGGACTCCACAGCAAGCAATTTGCCAAACTAAAACCTTGCTCTTTTCATTTTTGCCAAAACTCCCGTGCTGGGGCATAGCTGGGAGCACAGGCAGAGGTTTTGATCACCCCTGCTCCCCCCACCCCCAGCCATGTGGGAATCTCCCAGCACAGCTCCAGCTTTTCATCTTGTGAACAGTAGCAGGAAAAGGGATGCATTTAGCTACCTAATTACAGTTTGGAGGGGGAGCAAAAGAATAGCACTGCCTCTCTGGCAGTATTGCAGCCTGCTTTGTGTAGGCTGCCCAACCTACTCCTGCCTTTCTAGGAAAGTGCCAGGCTTCCTGCTGCAACAGAACTGAACTTTCCCTTTTGACAGCTGTTTTCTCCTTCCCTCCTTGGCCCATTCTGGGCATTCGTTCTCATGCTGTAATAGAGATAGTTGTTTTGCTGGCAAACCCATACCTGAAATACAGAATTCGGCCTCTGAAATACTTCAAGAGTAATTTTTTGTCCAAAATTGCAAAGTAACAGACGAAAACAAGCATTAAAGACAGAAGTCACCCATGGTGCTGTCAGTCACACCCACAGTGATGCTGTGCAGTACATTGCCCCAGTGCCTGGAGTTTGTGCTTCTAGAAGGGGCAGCTCTGGATTAATCAGCAGACAATTCTTTTCCTCTCAGATTATTTTCTTAAATAAATTTACTATATTTATGCAAGCCAGATCCCATTTATACATACTCCCAAAATAAGACAATGAGGATACAACACTTTGAAGGAAGCATCCTATATTTAATCCACTGCTCATCTCCTCATTTCAAGCTGAGTGTCTCCTGATAGCTGCTGGGAGCTCTCTACACTCACAGAAACACAGAACGGGTCAGGCTGGAAGGGACCACAGTGGGGCATCTGGTCCAGCTTCCCTGCTCAAGCAGGGTCATCCTGGAGCACATGGCACAGGATTGCATCCAGATGGTTCTTGAATATCTCCAGTGAGGGAGAATCCACAACCCCTCTGGGCAATCTGTTCCAGTGCTCAGTCGCTCTTTAATATGAACATAGCTCCTAGGAAAATCAAATATGATTATAGAGAAGCAAAATATTTTCTGTACCTTTGCAGTCACCCAAGAAAAGTGCTTTTGTCTATTTTCCCCTCCCTTTCTTCAGATCAGGGAGATGTGGCATTTGCTGCAAGTGTTCATGCGCCGTTATTCACTCAGGAGAATGACACACAAAAATTTCAAATTTTCACAGAGCTGCTTTCATCAATAATTTACTGCACAAATAAGCTCCTTGAGCAGTAGTAATTAACAAGACCCTGAGACGGTAAGTGATGGGGCAGAGCAGCACTTTGCTTCATTATCAGTACACACACTGCAGGTGGCATCAGCAGGGATGGATCCAGAGCCACGCTGTCACATTAGCAACGTTGTACAAACAGCCCAGAGCCAGGATCCAGCTGCTGAAGCAGGAACTGGGTAGATCCTGCAGGAGAGGCAGCAGGATGAAAGCAGAAAAAGGGCTGGCCGCAGCAGACATTTTTGTATTCTGCACAGGAAATCTCTGGGAAGGGATTTGAGGGGAGCAGGAAGTAAGAGGGGAAATACTGAAAGTGATGGAAATTTGCTCAGCTCTCTTGGCCTTGCAAAGGCAGTCCCAGCAGGATTGTACAGGCATCCCCAAGTGACTGCAAAGCCCAGCCCTGACAGCTCCAGCTGCTGCCCCTGTTAATGTTGTTTCTATCTCCCCTGCAGCAGAAGGTCCCAGCCAGACTTGACTTTAACTTTCTTTTAAACCCAGTTTTTATCCATTCCAGCCTTGGCTCCTTCTCTTGCTGATGCCCTGAGGAAGAGCTGCTGCCTGGCCCCTTTACTTCTCTTTCTTGCACACCTGACTGCATCAAAGCCAGTTGTTGACCAGGCAGGGCCCCACACCAGCAGCAGCAATGCCTACTCATGCAGCCATCATAATAGGAGCATGCAATACTTAACATTTATATTAAGAATTTTGCCTCATGAGTAAAAGACAGACTAAAATTCTAATTCTACCCTTGAACACCAATGTCTGCTGGTATTCTTTCTCTCTCTCACCCCATCCTGCTTTCTTGAAAGTGAATAAATAATTGGCTGAAGAAAGAGATGACATTTCTTTATTCAGAGAGATTTGACTTGTGGAAATCTGTTATTCATGTCATGCACGCTCAGGTCCTGCACACAGCCTCAGCGATGTCATTCCCCAAGAAGCAGCTAATGTCACTGTGTCCTCTCAGAAACCCAGCCTGACTCAGAAGACATGGGCAGGAATTTCCTCCAATTAGTAGTTCCTCCTGTGCCTGTCTAGCTGCACTTGCTGCCAGAGGATTCACATTCTCAATAGCTTTTGTTTTCTTCAAACAATCCTGCAGGCTCCAGCATCCCGGCTTCTCTTCCTCAGTGTTACCTCCTGCCCATCCACACATTCTTTCATTTCTCCTCCAACACTTAGAGGCTGAGCCCAGTCAGGAAAAACAGAGCTTCACCTCAGCTCCACACTTAGTGGGTTCTCTGTTGGCTTGTGGCCTGACCGACACAGGCAAGTGTCTGGGAATGGCTTGCCTGAGCAGCAACCCCCCTTTTGGGAAGCTCATACTATGAAAATGAGAGGTTTGATTCCTCTGTCACATCAGAACTGCTCATTGCAGAGTCAATATCTAGGACTATGTGGAGTTAGAGTTGCAGAACCATTTGGATGTTTTTGGCTTATACTTCGTCTTTCATCTGAACAGCCAGCCATGTAATTCAGCATGCCAAACCCATGGTTTTTTCACACATTACTGGTAATTAGGTTCTCCCAAACTGCCTGTGACAGCTCTGTGTCTGGCTGTCTGGCTCCTCTTTGCCAAGTCCTATTCACAGAAGAGACATTTAGGAGTTGAGGGATGCACAGTGCAGCATTCATCACACATTTCCTTTCCAGAAGCTCTTTGCAGGCTTGAAGTGAGGCTGAGCACTTGTGCTCTTTGATGCATTTACCATGAGAGACAATTCACAGGAGCACATAGTGATCAGACAAGGGAGAGTGGTTTCAAACTGAAAGAGAGCAGATACTAGATATTAGGAAGAAATTATTTACTGTGAGGGTAGTGAGGCACCAGAGCAAGTTTCCCAGAGAAGCTGTAGATGCCCCATCCCTGGAAGTGTTTAATGCCAGGCTGGAAGGATCTCTGAGCAACCTGGTCCAGTATAAAATGTCCCTGCCCTTGGGGAGGGTTGGAACTAGATGATTTTTAAGGCCCATCCCCAACAAAGCCATTCTATGTTCACTAAGCTTGTTTTATTTGTATCCCCTCCTTTACCATATTGCATAGATTTCCTTGTACTCATGTATTTGATGTGTACCTATTGCATACACTTCTGATGTAAACTCCCATGGTGTAGCTCATAATTTCCTGGGTTTATGGAGGCACTAGCTCAGTGGGAACCTGCTACAGATTCAGGGCTCCTGCCTGTCACAGCAGCTACTATCAACAGGAGCATGTTAATAGTGAAAGCAAAAGAATGATGCCCTGCTTGGTGTTTTTCCAGCATATACTCTATCTGCATCTATGAAAAACACAGGTGGAAACTAAATTAGGGGAAGAAGAGAACTGAAGAAGAGAATTGCAAAACTCATTTTCAAGTGACAACAATGCTCATGCTGTGAGACTGCAGAAAAGAATCGGTTTTGTCACAGAAGAAGAGCGGGTGATTTCTAAAATGTTAGTAATCTTACACGCTGTGTAACTGAGAACAATATGCATGCAGCTCCAATCCCTATAATCAAAAAACAGCTTGTCTCATCCAGGCTCCAGCATGCAGAAAAAGAAAACCCAAACATATCTGATACACACTTGAGCAGAGATTACAGCTAGCAGCACACTTACAATCCCTGCCTCCTGTAAATCATGCCCGTGAGCATCCTTACAAGATTGTTTGATGGAGCTGTGGTCCACATTCCAGGTCATATGTGAGGCCATCCTGTAGCACAATGTCACAGCTGAGCTTGAATTGGAGAGGGGTGCCTGGTTCATGCATTGCAGGGATTGTTTTGTTATCTTTTGTTATCTAGCAGCCACAGAGTGAGAATTATTTCTCCTAACACACCAGCAGTGGGGGAGGAGGCGGAGGAAGGCTGTACGTGACTGCCACACTGAGTTGTTAGCATGAAATTCATGCATAAGACTACAAGCAGGCCAAAAATCCTTGAGTCCTAAGCTGTTTGTCACATAGGCTGGAATTTGTGTCATGTCCACACAGAAGCCAGGTACCAGAGACTGCTGTAAGCACAACTGAGTGGTACCAGGAGCTTTATTTTTTCTTTGACAGTCTGTATTGCTGCACCGCCTGAGGTGTTACAAAGAGCTTATGAAATAAAAACAAGGCAAGACTGTAGGGACAAAGAAAGGGAGAAGAAAGCTGGTCCAATATTAAACTTGTTAGTGTTATGAAGTTAACCAAATAGCACAAAACCCCAGAAGCATCTGAACTGTGTTTGTCTGCTGCTACAGTGCTTCAGCAGAAGTAATGGCATGGAAGGGTGAGGACAACACCCCCTATCAAGTTAAGCACTGGAGAGCAAATTTTTGTCCTGTACACATCAGAAATCCTTGCAGATTTAGGATTTTGAGGAACAGAAAAAGCTACTTGCAAAGTCTCTGCATACTTTTCTTCTGTCCCTGTGCACCACTCTTCATTTCACAGCTCTTCAGTGTGATCATATGCAGCATAATGTTTCCATCTGAATAATTTACAGGCAAAAAGCACTTAAGAAGTGTATGACAACACTTGCAGAGATACAGATGCAAAGACGGTTTTCACCTGGTCATTGCAAAGTAATTTTTTTTGGAACTTATTGCCATAGGAAGGTACATCTTCCAATGAATAACTACTTTGAATGTAGATCAGTTTAGTGAAATAGGAAGTGAATTTTATGCTTTGTTTGGACCTCCAAATTGGCCTTGCTATTTACTTAAATCTTCAGGACATGGGAGAAATAGGTGGCAAAAGGTAAAATAACTTCAGATCAAGCAGTCATCATTCATGATAACTTCCAGTAAATGGCAGGAGAATTAGAGGAACTAGGGGAGACACACTGCTGCTGCCCAAATGATCAAAAAACCCACACACTTACTGAGACAGGGAGCACCAGGTGGACTATTTATTTTTGGTTGTTTGTTTGGGAGTTTTCTGCTGGTTTTTTTTTGTTATTTTTGCTATTTGTTTGTGGCTTTTGTTGGGGTTTTTTATTATAAGAGTTGCAAATGCAAGAAAAAAAAAGACAGAATAGGCAATACATACCTTTTATTATTTAGATATTTTTAAAGGATACTAATGGCTTTCTTAAAATTATTTTCTCTGTAGTCTTCATATCATGGGAGATGAGCAATAGAGCTCAGTTAAGCAAAACATCATTGGTACTGCTATCAGCTATTGCTTTGGAAGAGAATATTTTTCTGGGTTTCAGTGTGTGGTTTTGCTTTTTTTTTTTTTTTTTTTTTTTAACAGAGGTTCATATTTTATGAAAAAACAAAAAACATATAATTAAGTTTCTGTTACCTAGAACATCCCTCAGCCAAACTCAGCCAGAAATGGAGAGGCTTAAAAAACCATTTAAAGTTACAAAATTATTCTTTTCAATTGTCAATACAAGAGATAAACAGATGAATAAAAGACTTTTGATGAAGATGTTTTCCAGCTTTATCCACCAGCCCTTGAAAATTTTGACAATACTGTTAATTTTTGCTTCCAGCTCTCAGGAAGTTCTCGTTATTATACATGTAATGTATCTGATATTTATCTTTTAGTATCAAAGGAAAATGGATAAAAACTCCACTTCTTCAATAAGAAAGCGAGTTCCTTGTCCTTGTACCTAGAAGGAAAAACCTTTAAGCATGAACCAGATTACTTAAAAAATAAATAAATTTTCAGACTAAATTATTTTGAAGAAATTATTTTTGATCCAGTATTATTTCTGTTACCTAATTCATGTTGTGGAACAGCTGTCACTGTCACTACCAAATTTGTTTTTAGAAAATCCAATAATGCTTTACGAAAAAGATCAGCTGAAATGAGTGAAGTGTAAGAAACTTTCTCCTTTTCCCCTCTCAACAAGCAAGGTGAATCAAAATGAACCAAATAAGCAATGCTTTAAATGTAAAAGATAACAGGCAGAAGAAAAGGCTTGATGGCTGAGGGCGATTTAATATAATCCTATTTGTTGTATTTTACTTGTAGCTTATAGTTCACTTTGGAAAAAAGGTTGTAACTATTTCTCTGTATCACTCCTGCACAGACTGTTATTAAAGCCAGACAGAACAAAACTGAAGAAAAAAGCCTGTAAACGTGCCTATACTAAAACAGTCTGCTACTCTCACCTTGAAACAAATGATAACGATAATTTCATGTGCTGTATCATTTGTTCAACATTTTCCCAGCAATGTACAAGCTTATCATGATAAGCGGTGATTTTTATAATGGTATGGTTTATAAGAAAGAGTAAAAATAAAGAGTAAAAATAAAGTAAAGAGTAAAAATAAAGATTCTTGCATAAAATACTGATGGGGTGCTACATCTACACCTTTCACTGACAAACCTGTAAAAGCACAACTGAAAAAACACACATTTCCTGTGCAACACTTCCAGACTCTCTCATTTCCAGTAAGTCCTCAATGGTTCTCTGTAAGACCAATTTCTCAATGCAAGGAAATTTTAGTGGCGAGACTAAACCCCAAAATAACCTAGATTCTTGGAAAAATCATCTAGAGAATGCTAATCCTCCTAATGAGACTTTTTTTTTTTTTTAATTGCTGTTGAATGGTTGTAGAATATTGACTCCTTTAAGAAGAAGACTGTATTAATGGGCATGGGGTTATTCAACAGTGAAACTGAACCCGTAAAAGCTCCACTAATGATGACTCACACTTCTGGACCACTTTGCTGTGAGACTGTGACTTTCAGGAATTAAAGCATCGATTGATGCTGCTGCCTTTGTGCACACAGGTAAGTGGTTGCAAGTTTAGGTCTCTTCAAGGAGTGCTCTCAATTTCAGGATCCAGAAGTGCCCTTAAGGCCTGAGTGCTCATCACAGTCACATCCTGGCTGCAACCTGGAGTGAGTTGTACTGTCTGACATGTTCTGGCTGAAGGCAGAACCTCACCTGACTTTGGTGATGGGGGACCCAGATCCCTCCCCACTGTGTGACTTCAGGAAATGAAATCCATTTAAAAAGTTATTTACAACTTGTTGTAAGTTAAAAAAAACAACTGGCCTGACATAGCTCTGTGTAACTGCTGCAGTAATGATGGCAGATTTAAAACACAGCCTGTCAGCTTCTCTTCTTTACCACTGTGAACAGAAGCAATTTTTCGGGACATGAAGGTGCCACTGCAGAACATGGAACATAGAAGGGGAAGCTGACATGGGTGGTGAAGCACAAATTGCACATAGGTTTGCAAGAGCAGAAAATTCCTCTCACCATGGTATTTCTACCCAGCTGCCAAAGACAGGATCCAGCTAAGGGAAGGCAAGGAATTATTTTGCCTTTTGAGACTCCATGATCTCATTGCTTGCGAGGAATAGCTGCTGTGTTCGTATCATACAAGGCACAGATAGAATGCCTTTTTATCTAAACTTGTACACTGCAAATCACATCTATGAAAAATGCAGAGTCTGAAGAGCAAGTGAAAATAGAGCAAGCAATTATAGGTTTAATATAAAAGCATTTAAATATTTCATTACAGATTGAGGAAAACAAATCAACCTACCCTGCTCCAAACAACTCTGTCTCTCTAGGCAGGATCCTAATGCCAAACATGAGTGATGAAGTATACATTTAGGGGCCGGATTTTCAGAAGTACTAAGAAGCCACAAATTCCATTAAGTCAGAGGTATGTAACAGCTTTGAAGATTAAGCTACTTGTATTTAAGAGCTTTAATGGATATTTAGCAACCTAACTTCATGAAACAAACTTTGAAGGTTTCATTTATACACCAAGGGCAAATGATCCCAGTTTCAGAAAGAGAAAAGCCTGGGCAGCAAGATGATAAAGGTGTTGTTCATCCTCCGACTTGAGCAGATGGAGTGGCCAGTGCAGGGCCCTCGGCTGCCCGCAGGCATGGGGCTGCCTGCATGCAAGTGTGCAGCTGCAGGGTGCAAGTGGGTAAGCAGGAGAAGGGACAGGAGAACAGCTCCTCATCAAAAAAGCAGTAACAGCCCTGAGCACATTGCAGCAGAGGTGCTCTGTTTCCCTCTACTGGTAAAATTTTAAGTGATCTTTTAAAAGTGATTTCTGCAGGAGGTTTTCTGCTGGAAGTGTCCCAGGGCCACCATGGACAGTTTTGCTTGCGAGCCCTACTCAGACTTCTGTTGTTCTTTCTAAAATTCCCCCTTGGCTGGTGTCCTGAACTGAGCTCTGTCTTACAACCATGCCTGTTTAATGTTTTTGGCTTCAACAGGGTTGGACAGGAGTTTAAATTACTGAGAAATATTTCAAAGTGATTTATGGATATTTGGAAAGGCTTCATTGATTTCTTAGCTTGAAAGCCATTCCACAACACTGAAAATATTCTAGTCAACTTAACAAGTCTTTTAATGAATTGCTGCTCTTTGGTTGTGTTCAGAAGCCAGAACAGAGGTTCTGTTGTTGGAAAGCCTCAAGATTATGAGGTGGTAAGAAGATGCAGTAATTGTACACTGAGTGCATTATCCAGGTGTTTCAATTGCTCAGCTAAACCACACGGCCCTCAGCTGGCTCCAGTAAGACTTCATGCATGATCCCCTATTTGCTGCTGCCAGAGAAAACATCAGTGTTCACATCCATTAGCGGCCTTTGGAAGTGTGCACAATTAATTTGAGAAGGAGTTTGCTGAGCTTTCACAGAAAGCATCTTAGAGAGGTGTGGGTTTCCCATCTTACAAACTTCTGCTGCCTTGGCAACTTCCAGGATTTTCCTTCCCTTCCACACAATCTCCCCGATGCCATGTACTGCCCAAACAAGTGCAGTTTTGGACTGTGGTAGCAGTAGCAAGGGTGATGTTTTAAACTGAGAATACACTTCATAATACTGTTCAGTTTTTTAACAAGAACAAATGGAGAATTTTAACACCAGAAAAACTAACTTTACGACTAAATTTACTCAGATACTGAAGTGCCAACACTGCTCTTGAAACATCCAACCATTCATTTCAAGTACTACAATTTAATGTGACTGATAGACTGATCGAGCTATTGGACATGTCTTGGCAGTGTGTTTTAACCAGCTTTGGCTTGACAAACTGGCAGGTGCCTTGAGTAAAACTGTAGCTAATGCCATACCACCTTGTGGGTCATGTGGGGAGAAGGAATTCAAATTACAGTTCAAGAGAATTACGGGAGAAGGAGAGGAAATTTAGTGCTCTGGGGCAAAATTAGCCTGCAAATGTCGAAATACCCAATTACAACTTTCCTGATAATTTATGAACATGTTTCTGTTACAGCAGCAGTTGGCGTTTTATAGAGATACATTTATAGCTTTTTTGTGCACACTGAAATGTTAAAAATGTATCATAGGTTTTAGGTTCCACTGATTATTCCAGTTTTCACATCAATTTGTAGTTACTTTTTTTTTTCCTTTTTGATTTAATTGGGATATATAATTTAGGAGTGCAAATTACCAGCTCAGATGAAACAGCAGCTTAATCAAGAAAAGGAAAGTATTTACTGGTGAGCAGTGTACACTTCCCTAATGGAGCTCCAGCATTATCCTGCAGCCCAGAGCTAGGAGGTGCAGGCAGGTGATGCTGGGGTGGGAAGCCTGCAGTCTCCATGCATGAACAGGCATTTTTCCTATTCTGGAGTCAGTTTTGGAGGCTGTCTATTGCTGGACAACAGTCTGGAGCACTGCATTCTTGCTGCCTCATGAAGGAGCATGGTTACATCTCAGCTACTCCCACTTCAACACCTAATTTTCTAAAAAAAAACTGTGCCAGGACTTCTCTGTGCCAGTTAGGACAGATCTAACTGTAAGAGCTCCAGTTTCTGGCCTTGCTCATGGTCAATTTTGATCTGTTCAGTGATGGCTTGCATTGACCATCTTTAAACAGGTACTTCTGCACTGCTGAAGCTCAATGCAAATGAATTTTGTCTGCTTGCATTGCTGTCAACACCCCACTTCTGAGCACACACGTGTGCAGTGCCAATGTAGCCAAGAAAGCAAGCACTTCACTGAAGCACTGAATCCGAGCTGTGTTGGAAAGTTGTTAACACTGTACATCAGCCCTGAAACTTCAGTATGTGGTAGAGGAGGAACTTGATAGAAAATAACTGCTTAAATCAGCCTAATCTCTACTGCTGAAGATAATGGGATTCCAGTGACATTACTCTAAGATTAGCTGGAAGACCATGACTGCCTGCAATAACAGTGGGCATAATTTAGCTTCCTTCTGCACTGTTGTTAATGTGCAGGGAAGCGTGAGCTCAGATGGATGAGCTGATCTCTGTTTGATTTGCAGAAGGAGCCATTAGAAGAAAAAACAATGATTTCATAGTAAACTGAGCACAATTAACAGGCATTCGGGGACAATAGACATTTTTCAAGAGACACTTCTGAAAGCAGAAAGGGCTACAATGGCAAAATCACATGATTTAGAAATTCTCTAGGGAGCACAGTGTGAGAAAGAATGGTTCTTTTTGTTAACCCTCGGTAAATGACGAGAAAATGGGCAATTTCAGATCTCATTGCAATTTGGAAATGAGAAAGATGAGTGATGCTGGATCATACATCTCATTACTCACAAATTCTCAGTATTCTATAATATATTTTCCTTGGCTGGAAGCCTCCATTTTTGTATTTTTCCCCACTGTGATGTTAATGAACATGAATGCTTTAATAATGGCAGAAGGACTGTTACCTTCTTGTCTGATTCTGCTCCTTCTGGGGGTCAAACATTTGCACAATGTGATCAAGCCCTATACAATGAAAGGGGGAAAGGAGACATTGAGTCTTTTCCATTTAACATGATCTGATCCCAAACATGCCTAAGTAAAGTATCAACAGCAGGAATCCCCAATGATAAGTGTGAGACAATGGTACTTTGAATACCATGCAGTATTTATAAGTTTTTCTTTTTCTCCACTCTTTTCTATTTATTGCTTCTGTGTTTTGGTGCCTGGTGCCTCCATTAAATTATGCAGATTTCTATTAGAACAGGAAAAAGACAATTTGCAATTAAAATTTGTCACAGGACATCAAGACCTGGTGGGTGGACATGACAAGTCATGTGGTCTTGCTCTCAGTTTTGCACTGATTTTCCATGTATCTGTTGTCTCTATTTTTGTGTCTGGAGAAAGGCTGGATTACCTAACCCTGTCTGTGAGGTGCTTGATGCTAATGGGGAGAAAACTGGTAACAGGAGCTAATATTCTCCATTTGTCAGTAACAGTAGAACCAAAAAATGAACCAAATGAAGGAAACTTGCGCCCAAGAACTTGAAGGTCTCTTCCATCATGAAGGGTAGAGCAAAACTCTCACTCTTTTTCATGGTTTGCTATTGGACCTAAACTACTGAATGTCAAAAATAACTTCTTTAAAAATTGGCTGAAATACAATTCACTAACTTCACTCTTAACTAAGGAAAAAATGTGGGGGTCTATGTGTGAGACAGGAACCTCAGCTCTTATTACAGCCGATGGAGATTACTTGGTACCATCAGCATAGTCTAGACAGTGATTCAAATGGCCACAACTGCAACCTGCTTTTTTTGCCAGATAGGTTTTTTGGGTGAATGTTTGGTGCTGCTGTCAATTACTAATGAAAGAATGCAATGGACTTCGGTTGAGGGCAGGGAGCAGATGTCCTGAAGTCAATTTATCTGCTCATTCGATCAGTTAATCTTTTTAATTTCAGCCTGGTATGTGATCTGACTATTTTTACACCTTTTAGTCACAATTTCATTTAGTCCATGTTTTCCTCTCTTGCCAGTGAAAGCTTCACATAAGACAGCAGAGATTTTGCTGTATTCTAGATGTATAACTTATGTTTCTTATGTTTCTCCTTTACTCACAAGACTTATCACACAGAAGAGATGTGGATTAATTTGACAGATTGTCCTTGACAAATTCATTTTATCTCTTACTCATTTTCATGTTTACAAATTGCTAATTTGTTCCAGATTATTTTCCTCCAGAATTCAAAGTTAAAAAAACTATCTTATTGTGCTGACTTTAGCTGGAGTTAATGTTCCTCACAGTATCTGCTATGGAGCTGTGTTTTGGTTTTGTGCTGGAAACAGGTTTGATAACATAGGGATGTTTTGGTTACTGCTGAGCAGGGCTTGCACAACATCCAGGTCTTTTCTGCTCCTCATCTCATCCCGCCAGCATGTGGGCTGGGAGTGCACAATGGGTTTGGAAAGGACACAGCTGACTCCAGCTGACCAAAAGTATATCCCAGAATATGTGGCATCATGCTTAGCATATAAAGCTGGGAGAAGATGAAGGAAGGGGAGGATGTTAAAAGTCATGGCTCTTGTCTTCCTAAGTCACTGTGATGGAGCCCGGCTTTCCTGGAGAACACCTGCCTGACCATGGAAAGCAGTGAATTAATACCTTGTTTTGCTTTGCTTTTCTTGCATGCACAGTTTTGCTTCATCTAATAAACTGTCTTCCTCTTAACCCACAAGATTTCATCACTTTTACCATTCATATTCCCTCCCTCCATTCCACTGTGGTAGTGAGCGAGCAGCTGCTGGGGCTTAGGTGATGGCTGTGGTTAAACCATGACCCTTATAATTCTGTGGTCCTTTTTCTTACCTTTTCTCTCAACAACAAACCCATATAAATCAGGAGCTACCCTACTGAATAAGTATAAATATTCTGTTAAAAAACCTGTATAAGATTAGGAGAAGTCAAGGACATTTTCTTGGGGAACTGGCTGTGTGTGTACCCTGTCATAATTACAGAAACTGAAAAACTTCACATGAAAAGCAATTTACTGAAAAATCATGATCTGGAATATTTTACAAGAAGCTTTAACATAAATGAATTTGCTATACAATGTGTTAGGAGCAACAAGAAAATGCATAAGATCAGCTGGCTGCTATCCTACAGGGAATCCTGTAATGTTTTTAACAGGATCAATGTGAATACAGAGTGCTGGAGGACCAAAACACAATTGGGCTTTCTTTGCCAGCCATTTTGCACAGTTTAATCTTCCAGTTAAAAACCCATATAGTTTTATCCACACAGATTGTATGATGTACCCACAACAAGGTAACTAGCTAGAAATACTTTGCTTATGTAATGTAAGTTGAATTTGTGCTAAAATCACAGTTCAATCCCACGGTGTTTTGGAGGCCAACCATTCCAAGATGGTTGAGTAGAAGACGCTGGGTGTTTTTTCACCCTAACTTTGATGGATATTCTGTCTTCTACAATTTTCTGTGATTTGAGTAAAGCAGCTCAAAGTCTGTAACTAGGAATGTGAGACCTTTGGGACAAATGTTCCATTTCCTCCTTTGCACAGTGGGTCATGAGAACAAGAAGGACTTTTGAGTGTTGTCATCATGATGGGGGGCAAAGCCTGGCCCCCTTCAAGGGGATTCCCTCTGCTCCACTTGCTCAGAGCAGCCCCACAGGCATCACTCACTAGGGTGTATAAACACAGAATGCTGTGTGTTTTCATCTTGGTAGGATCTACAAGAGGGATGTTTCTGTGTTAATTTTTCATAAGGGAAGGCTAAGGAAACAACATTCTCCAGCTCTGGAACTCTCGTGTGGGTGAGACTGCAGCAGTTTTTGTTCATGTATCCCTCCTGCAGAGTTCTCACTACACAGCAGCGTGCTGATAGCTTTTTGCAGGTGCACGTAAGAGAGGACAGATTCCTTGAACATTCAGGAAAATATTGTTTATACTGAATATTACAAACCACGCTCTTGTATGTTTATCATTGTCAACTCATCTTGGAGGGGGAAAAATCACAAAATAAAAATATAAGAATATAGAGAAAATATTCTCATCTTTCTTTTTCAGATCACAGGAGTTTGTAACCATGGAGATCCTCCTGTTTTCTTCAAGAGTGATTCAAATCTTACAGATGGAGCATATGTGACAGCAAAACAAAATCACCAAGAATTCACATTAAACATTTCAGAAAGAGGATTTGAACACCAACCAACATCCACAGACTGTTCATGAAGAAAAAATTGTGCTTCAAATTTTTTTCTTTCTAATGTTAAATANCTTTCTGGTCTGTGGCTGAGGTAGAGCTGAGCCCTCCCCTTCATTACTTCCTCCACCGGTGTTGCTGTGATGCCACGCTGGGGCTCAGCTCTGGTACTGCCACTAGTGCCACAGGGCAATGAGGGGAGCACAGGGAAAGTGCTGCTCAATTCAGGGCAGAAAAGAGCCCACTGCGCCTTCCAGGTCAGAACTGCTGTTCTTAATCAGATTCCTGAAGAGAGGAACATCCTTCCTATCAAACATCATGTGTTGTGAGGGGGAGAAAACGCAGTCACACAGTGTTAATCAGAGCAGTGCTGCAGCTCTAAGAGACATAAATCCCGGTTTAAATGGCCCAATAATGAATCAAAACTCCTGCAGCCATTGCACAAGGAATAGAGTCAGTGTCCACCCACCCTGGTGAGAATGCACACTTCACACCTGATGGGGTTTGCTGTCAGCCACTGTAATTTCGTGCCAGAAAAGGCATCGCTTGTCCTTCCACAGCACATCAGAAGATTGGTTGAAGCATAAAGTCAGATCAAATATCCTGATGGGCTCAGGATAATGTAACAGAAGAGAAACTGGGTATTTAACCTTAATTAGGATCAGATTTGTCCTGCTGGACCATGTAGCATTAACCAGTGAGGAAATGCAAGAATAATGGCAAGATCTACTGTCCTAGTCCTAGGGGAAGCCTGGGCAAATCCATGGTCCATGGAGCTAGGCAGCCTCACAGAGAACAGAAGAGTGTAAGGCACCATTCAAGCGGGACAGGATTTTCTGCAATGGCTTTACCCTAGGAATATCCAGGACACAGCCCAGATGCTGAGATGGGGCTCTGCTTGGGTTTTTTCCCTCTTCTTCCTCAGTTATTTTGAAGATAATGCAAAGGAAAGGTTCAAGATATTTCCATTATCAGTGAACAAAATAACTATTTATAGAAACTGAATGCCTTTGAATCCACAGTGTTGCAAGCAATCTACTGAAAATGCAGAAAACCTGAACTGAAAACTTAGCAACATTTGTACTTAGCATACATACATCTTGGAAAAATGTGAACAAAAAAAATCACTGCAGTTAAGAGATTTCTTTTTTATTAAATTAATCAGACCAAACCAATGCTTTCTCTATTTTCAAGAGGTCATCTTCATGATAGTCAGTAATCGGGTTGTACTGGACATGGTGAGTGAAACCACTTAACATCATGAGTCCAAGATTTTTTTGTGTTTTGCTCATTGGGTTGAAATACTTCAATTAAAAAAATGTATCAACAAAATAGTTCTATCTGACATGTAGTAAAAGCATTTAAGAGAGAATATAGTGTTTCTCTTAATGGGGAGGAGCCCCCTTACAATCAGTTTGCATAAGTTTATTTGTGTTGATACTCCCTGGTCTGCTGCAGCCAGTGCTCTGCCGTTGAGGGCACCAGAAATGCACTGTCTACAGCAATGTCTCCTACAGGAGTACTTTGAAAAGATTTTCATGAGCTAGGTTCAAAATTACTTGACCTACTTTTTCTCACTACCTTTTCTGAAAAATTCTTACAGGATCCTTCTTGTGCCCTCAGATATCCAGCCAGGATTCTTTGGGAGCCAGTTTCCCTTTTAGAAGAGCCCTTCTCTCTCTTTGTATTTATACCCTGTACTTGTTTCATTTCAGATGTTGCCTGAAGCTGATCTGTGGGAATTGTACACTGTATTTAAGATAGTTTCTCAGCACAGGCCTATAAATGGGTGTTAGTTTTGGATGCTATACATGGGTAGTCTCTAGTCTTTATCCTGTACTGATTGTAAATAGCTCCCTTTGCTCTAAGAGCTTTTTGACATATTTTTTATTGTTTTGTTCTGTTTCTAACTCACTTTGATATTTGTCAATGCTTACTTCTTCCCAGTACTTCTTAACCAAGAAGAAATGGCATGTGTTGTTGTCCATGTTTTCCTTTCAATCACAGTAGGCTCTTTCCTTGTTCCTGGTAGTTGTTTTTAAAAGTATAAATTTTCATCCTGTTGATCATGGTGATCTTCCTTTTGCTCAGAACACAAACTCCTCATAGTTATTGCCCACAGTTTTTATTTCTTTAGAGTAAAGATACTGCCAGCCTTTTCCACAGTCAAGACCTTTAGTACTTAAAAGCATTAATTAACTCCTCATTTTATTGACACTTATCCTTCTGGAATTAATGTCACTGTTATTCCATAAACCTACTTGTGTTCATAAATCTCAAAATTTCAGCTGTACCAGTTCAAAGTTATTTGCTCTGCCCAGGTACTCTGAAAGGTCCCTCCTATTTTCAAAATGTTTGTGTTTAGAGAACAATATGTTGATTAGCACATCTTGGAAAATAACACACCTGGGTGTTGTTAGCATTTTCTCAAGGGACTATCTCTTAAAACTGAGAGCTGTGGGAGACAGTGATTTCAGCTGTCCTGTTGTGGCCTCAAGTAGAGTAAGAGTGCTTAGTAATGTCAAGAATTGTTAAACTGCAATATCCTATTTCTGCCTAAACTCTGGTCCTACTGCCTGTGTGAACATTTTAATTCTTTCTCAGAAGCCTGGAGCAGTTTGGACTCTATCACTTAGCTTATCATGCTGCAGAGAGTGCAGGGATTTCAGAGGGATACGTACATGAAAGGCTTTGTTGTCCTGCCTCTGCTCTTCCAGCTGAGATTGAAGGCAGTGCAATGACACCTGCTGATTTGTTTGCATAGATCCCCATCTCAGGCCAGCCAGGAATGACCCTTCTTGGAAACATCCTCATGGGAGCTGTTTCTAGCTGACTTCAGTTAGGGGAGTGCTTCATCTGCTGGCTTTTCCCTACCCTGCCTTCTTGTTTCTAGGGCACTAAGACCCTCAGCACTTTCTTGTGTTGTAGCCATGCCATTTCCCAGTTTCCCACCTCTGAGTGCAGCTTACCAATAAAAAGCCACAATGTCAGTGATCAATATTAGCTGCTGAACCTGACATTGAAGATAAAACCATGGACAAGCATTTAATTAATTCCCGAAATATTTTGGTTTTAGAGCTCCTTAGGGCATGAAGAGTGCGAGGCATCTTCCAGTCTCTTCTGCTGGCTAACTTCTATTAAAATTCCTGGCATGCATGGTGTTCAGTTGCAAGATACAACAGGTGAGCAGCCACAGGAGGTAGGTGTATGAGCAGGAGAGAGTGTTCTGAGAGCTGGCAGGATGGGAACTGGCTTGGGGTCAGCAGCAGTGAGGTCCACACATGGGTGGGCTGGGGTGCAAACTTTGGCTGCTGGGGCATAGGCAGCAGGGATGAGAGATGCAGACCAGCAGTACAGGAAGGCTGATGTCTGCAGACTGAGAGTGCTGAATCATGATTCCCTCTAAAATCTTCCAAGCAAGAAGGGTGTTTATGGGATCTAGACAGCTTTATGATGGGGAAGTGCAGACACAGGCACATAAGGGGTTGTCTTCCTCCTCTCACACCCTGCCCTCAGACATTCCCAGGGAGCACCAACTCTCACAGCTCCGCTGCTCCTAAGCTGATTTGAAAGACAGACTTTCGGGTGTTTTTCTATCAACAATATGCAAAAGGGGCTGAGGAAAGGGAAGCAGAAATCCCCCCAGTCCATGGTCTGCTTTAGGCTGAAGCTGTACCAGCGAAGCCAGGACACTGAGAGTTAGGAGGGCCTGGCTATTTCAGGACCTGTGCTGGTAGGTGCGTCTGGAGTGGCAGGGACCTCCTTGTGTAGGGGCCTTCATCTCCTGGGGATGCTGAGCTGGGTATTTCCCAGCAGGCCTCCCAGAAGGAGGGTGCTGGCTTGGGAAATGGTTCCCTCCTTTTTTCATATGCCATCCCTGTGTCCAGTATCCCAACCCAGCCATGACCAGGCTGTCCCAAGATTACTGTCACTTATGGCTGAGGCTCATGCATGGCAGTCTCCTGAGGAGCCCATGCTGGCAGCATGTGCATGAGCACGCACTCCCTGTGAGCTCTGTTTTTAGGAAAAGCTGCAGCTCCCTCTCCATTGCCAGGGCTCTCAGCTCCTTGGGTGGGTGGCAGTGGCAGCTGTGCTGCCTGAGTCATTCTCTGTGGGCATTAACTCGGCTCTGCAGGCCTGGTGGCACTGCCTGGCCCCCACAGAGCAGCAGCCCCGGTGAAGACCCCAAAGGTAGGGGTTCCAGCTAAGCAGGTGACAGTGGATCCTGCTGCTGTTCTGAGAAGGGGCTGGCACAATCATCCTGCAGGCAGAGCTGCAGCAGAGTCCGTAGCTAGGCTGGGCACGCAGGCAGTGTGGTTGCTCTTGGGAAAGATGGATGTAGCCACAGGTAACGTGAGTCAACTGGCACTGAGACATGGCTGTGTTCTGAGTGATGGGCAAGGCATGAAATAGGACAGTTTGCACCACACAAACCATTTTCAGCCAGGGCTACAGCCTGAAAGATCTGCTGATAATCAAACCAGATGTTCAGCATAGCTGTCAAACAAAAAACACAAGGTACCATTAGGAGAAAGCAGTGAAACAGTCCATCAGTGTGGGGAGAGTCTCTCCCAGTGACTTATTTTCATACCATGATCAGACTTTTAAAAAAACAAGAGAATTAAACTGGAACTTGAAGCGGCCCTCTTGAGACTTTATTTGAATGTAATATATTTCAATTATTGTGTATTTGAAGTTCCCATGCTAATATAAAATCTGTGGGGATTTATAAAATGTGTTGGTTGAAATCTGAGCTAAATTAATATAATCTTTTCATTAAAAAAAACCCCAAAACAAAACAAAACAAGAGAGATAATCTACTTGGCTGCAAGTGCCTCAAGGAATATTGAGCAGAAAAGAGAGAGAATAACTGGGGAGTGATTTGAAAGGAGCCCTTACAGCCAATTGCTCAGAGCTAGTGCCAGGAAATAAGGGAAACCTTCTTTTATTAAACATGATTGCTGTGACCTTCTCTGGTTAACCTACAGAGGGGAAAATGAGCTATGCACTGTGCATGATTTTTTTCTTAGAGCTGGGATGCATTTCAGTGACTCTGTGGAAGCTGGAATGTTTATTTTGATTTATTTTTGCCTCATTTTTTCTCAAAAGAGTGAAACATCTTCTAAGGCTGCACATTTCTCTTTAAGTACTGTGACAGTGTACCCATTTATCTTTGAGTACCATGACTGTGACTGGGAGCCCTGATGTCACCTTCCCTGTGAACATCACAGCCATGCACATCTCTGGCTCTCTCCTTCCAGGTATGGACAGCCAGGCCCTACGATGGCCACTGGGCACTGTCCTCCTCTCAGTGCAGAGGTGGGAGCTGCACCTGGCCCTTGAGGGAGGGCTGGTAAGGTAAGCTTTCCCTCATCCTTCTTCTGAGGCAAGCACCACTAGTGCTCCCCTAGGGATTGCATAAACGAGATGGAGAGCAGCAAGCTGGCGTGCTTATGTGCAGCAGAGTCAAAAGGGCCCCACTGTGCCTGGGATACTCATGAGCAGAGCTCCAGAAGGGTCCCTCGCTGGGGCATCACAGGGACAAAGCACAGGCCAGCGGTAAGAGTGGAAGGACAAGGACAGTGCAGTCATGGGCGTGCTTGTGTATTCTTGTCAGCCTCCGAGGTTTTTTGCAGGGGTACGCTAATGTATGCAGCAAAATCAAGAGAGTAAGAAAATTCCCACAGAATCCAGACTTGGTGAGCTAATTATGGATTAGGTCATTTTCTATGTGCCTTCCAAGATGACTGCACATACCTAATTAAGTTGCCTAGTGTATTTTGTTTAGCCCAAATGGTGACGGAGGAGGAAGGTTATTGGTCTGGTGTCTGGGGTATTGGCAGGGTTGACTTTTATGTGGACTGGAATTAAGCAGGCTTTTAGCTTCCAAGGAATAAAGTTAAGAACAAGGCTCAGTCACACAATTACTTTAAGGAACAGTGAAATCACAGAAAACATTTTCTGAAATCATAAGATTCCACTGATTCATCTTTCTGTGTCATTCCTTGGCTTCGGCTCTCACTTCAGGAAAAATATGCATTTGACTTTATTTTAAAACAAGGTTATTTAAAGAATACAACAATCATGGAATGCTTGAGGATGGAAGTCACCTGGAGATCATCTAGCTTGACTCCTTGCCTTGCTCAGGCAAGGCCACCTAGAGGTGGCTGTCCAGGACCACATCCAGATGGATTTTGAATACCTCCAGGGACAGGGACTACATAACCTCTCAGAGCAACCTGTTCCAGTGTTGGATAACTGTTGTAGGGTAAAAAAAATATTTTCTGTGTCTCAAGCTGTTCTCATTACCTCCCAACCGTTCATTTAGCAGCAATAAGAAAAGTCTGTCTCTGTCTTCTTCACTGTCTCCATCTCCTTCACTGTCTCCCAACCTCGGGTATACATTTATAAGGCCCCCCTGAGCCTTCCCTTCTCTGGGCTGAACAGTCACAGGTCCTTCAGCACCTCCTCATGTGTGAGGTGCTCCAATCCCTTAATTACCTTCATGGTCCTTTGAGGGAGTCTGCCCAGTATGTCCACTTATCTCTTGTACTGAGGATCCCAGACTGGGACACAGCACCCCAGATGTATCTCACCAGGGCTAAGCAGATGGGAATGTTCACCTCCATAGCCCTCCTAGTGACGCTCTTCCTAATACAGCCCAGGAGGAGGCTGGCCAGCTTTCTCACAAGGATACAGCACTGGCTTATGGTAGGCTAGGACCCTCATGTCCCAGGACCATTATTCCTCCCCAGGGGCAAAGCTCCTCTTTGCTGAACTTGGTGAGATCCCTGCCATCACATTTCTTCATCTCTTGAGGTCCTCCTGAATGGCAGCACAGCCAGCTGGTGCATCAAAACCTCATCCCCATTCTGTATCCTCTGCAAACTTGCTGAGGGTGCCCTCTGGCCCATAATCAAGTTCATTAATGAAATTGTATTGGACCCAGTAGGGACCCTGGGGTACGGCACTAGGGCCCGACAGGACTTCATCTCACCGATTACATTTCTCTGACCTCTGCAGTTCAGCTGGCTTTCAGTCCAGCTTAGCACTCACATACCTAGCCTGAACTTCCCCAGTTGGTCTGTGGAGAAAGGCTTGACTAAAATCAGGGTAAACAAAGACCAATGCTCTCTGCTCATCCACCAGTCATCTCACCTTAAAACTCTCTTCGGCTGGCCATGATTTCACCCTCATAACCCTCGTAAATCATGCTGACTTCTTCCAGTCATGGTTTTCTTTTTCATATATTTGGAAATGGTTTTTAGGATTATTTGCTCCTTTATCTTCTCAGATATTAATGTGAGGCTGACCAGCCTCACTGGTTCCCCAGACTTTTTCCTTGCTCTTCTTGAAGGTAGGAGTCATATTTGCTTTCTCCCTACCCTTAGCTGCTTCCCCTGGTCACCTCAACCTTTCAAGTATATTTTAGAGTGGCCTTGTAGATACATTAGCCAGCTCCCTCAGCACTCATGGGTGACTGCCATCAGGTCCCACAGACTTTTATACATCTAGTTGATTTAGATGTGCCTCCTCCAGTGAGAGTAACTATTCTTTGCTCCAGACATTCCCAGGAGTCTCAGGAGCCTGGGACTGCTGAAGGAAAGCTTTACCGGAATGACCATGACCAAGTCAAGGATGGCATTGGTATGTCAGCATCTTTCATGTTCGTTGTCAGCAGGTCCCCTTCCCCCTTCAGCAGCAGGCCCACAGTTTCCCCTTTGCTGCCACCTCCCAGTGGCATTTGTCCTGTCCATCCCCATGTTTTCCCTTTCACTGTGAGATGTGCAGTGACCACTGCCCCAGGAGAGGCACATGACCATCACAATGCCATCAGGAAGAAGAGAGAGAATTCAGCCAGGCACGGTCAGCCCTGCAATACCTAGCTTCTCAGATCCACTGGATCCCTGCCTCAGTGTAGTGTGGTAGGACAAGGGAATATTTTGATAAACTGTCTCTAGCCCTGGGACTGTATGTTGCACATACAGCAAAATGTGTACAAGATGGGTGGGGACTGTTGGATAACCACAAAAACATTAATTTTATATCACTGATGTGCATGGACAATCTAACTACATTTGTAAAATAAAAAGCAGGTGTAAAAGGTAAGTGGTCTCAGCGAAAGAAAACTTTCATGTGAGGAGATTGAGTTTCAAGTGGTTTTTCAGAGGGAAAAGCTTGTGGCAGTCTGCAAATGGCCAAATGCTTTTACATGATGGGTGGCAAGCAGCCAGTGGAAGTGAGAAGTGCCTGTGGTGTCTGACCGAAAGGACCACCCACACACGCTTTGTGCCAAGTGCTGCTTTGCAAACACGGTGGAGGCAGTGCCTAAATAAATGTTACATAAACCATGCAGAGTTCATGTATGAAGAAACAGTGATGCTGAATGTCATGCAGCTTGTGGGGCTGTGGTGTTTAATGTCTCTGGCAGAGCTCAGCTGTGCTTTCTAAGGCATATGTAATCCCATTTAAGCCATCCTATCCCTAAGCAGTGGAGACTGCAGCCAGTCAAGACTCTTTGTGTTTCATGGCCGCTTGCTCTGTTACAAGGACATTTCTTATGCCCTTCTAACCACCAGGCTCATCAGTGAGGTCCGGAGCATCCCAGGGAACCTGGCAACCATGTGTCTGGCAGAGAACAAAAACTGCATTAGTAGTACCGTTATGAATAGGGCTGCTGCCATCTGTTGGTTGAAATCTCATGGGGAGCTGGAAGAATCCTTGAATTGATGATACCATATCTAAGATATGGATATACTGAGAAAGGATATTTTAGTTTTTATGATAAGTGTGATAAGCTCATGTGTTGGAAGTTGTAAGGGGGGAACAAGATTCTTAGTCTGCATCACTTCACCTACTTGCTGATCTGCATATCAGCTTCAGTCCTTTGCTGAAGTACTGGCCAAAGTTTTAACTTTTCAAGATATGGCTGCACAAACACTTCTTACTGTAGCACTGCCACCTTCAGCAGCTTCTGCTGCTAATTGCTCATGAACGTTCCACAGCTGAATATTTATTGACTGCCATTTCTGTGTCAGCAGACTGATATGGACCAGGAATAACCCCTTACCTCTTCTTTCTTAAGATCATTAGTAAACTGGATAAGTTTCCAAGACTGGTCTCTATGCCCTCCCACAAACAACACAGCTGAGGGAAGAGGCCACCCATTGAGGCTGCTGAAAGATGCCCTGATACTGTGAGAAAATCCTGCCTGTGTCATCAGGGCTCTCAGCAGAACAGGAGTCTGTAGACACTGCCCAGATTTGTAAAAGTTTGAGACCAGCCTATGAAATGGCTGTCTCTCCAAAGGCTGCAACTATCAAGATTTCTGCCTCTCTTTCTCCCAAGCCCAGAGCAGCTCAGTATTAACATTCACTTCACGAAGCTCTGCTCAATTCTCTGCCTGAAAGTCACAGTTACAAAATACCTGTTAAAAGTAAATCCTATAGATTGAGCAGCCCTGAGAGATGATAGATGTTCGCTTCTCAGCTTCTTCCACGAGTTTGTTAAACAAATCGACGTGCAACAAACATTTCCAGAGTGAGTGAAGGGTGTCTGCAGTGAGCTAAATTGAACCTGCAGTCTCCTGTGTCCCCAGTCATGTGAGTATTAGAGGTTAATGCTCACATTAAACATCTCAAGCTGTACAGCAATTTCTCTTCTCTGCATTCTGCCAGGTTCAACTTGCAGCTCCATGCAACCTGCCTGTACCTCACCCGCAACAAATTTCTTACAGTGTTCCGGAATAGCTGCTGAGCATACTGAAAAGGCAGGAGACTTACCCCAGGATGTTTCTTGGCCTTTCACTGGAAATGTGCATGGGTAGAAGCACTAACATTTCTAGCAAACATGTTTCCTTTAGGCTTGACAAAGCTTTTGCTTGACTTGGAGTGGGGGGGTGGTTTGGCAGTTTCCAGATTTCTTTCCATGTATGTTGAATGGAAAGTGGAGTTTCCAAACCACTCCAGTGGCTGCCACTAACTTGGGTGGATGAAGAATTCTTCCTCATACATGATCTAGCAACTGTTTCTTCTCACACTGCTCAGGTCGCACTGCAGCTGGAGGTCCAGTCTCTTTTGCAGTCAGCTGTGCCGGTAGGCTATTGCACTAGTGTTTCCCACTAACTTCCAATGGCTACAGCATGTTTTTGAAATTTTAGGAAGTTCATTTCAATTTCTGTCTTATCTTGGCAGAACTGGTGGAAACCAGACAGAGAAGAACCAATTTCCCTCAGTAATTTAGAACTCCAGCTGAACTCTTGTTCAAGTTATAGAAAATACTGAAGAAAGGCTCACTTTCTGGAAGCCTGCCTGTGGCTTTCAGCAGTGATTTAAAGAAGAATTAGCTGGCTAGGTTAAAAACTGCTTTACTCACTCTTGTAAATCACAGCTCTTAATGCTTATTTTGGTTTCTTTGCAAGAATTACAGGCTGAGGATGTGTTCTTGTAGTAAGGCAAACACATGAGTACCTACAAAGCTTATATAAAAAAGTATTGGTGAATATACACTAGAGACGTACATATGGTTATGATTAATAGAAGAGGAGATAATGGACCCTGACTTTCTTTGACCAATGCACTGCTCAGTTTCTGGCTCATTCCTTTGTTCAGTTCTGCATGTGGTCCATCTAGCTCTTTCCATGAGAAAGCCCAGACAGGGCTCTGAGGAGGGCTCGCTACCTTAAATGCAAAGAAGCACTTTTATCTACCTTAGACTAATCTACCACTAGTTTGATCATGCTTCCCCTAGTTCTAGGGATGAATAACCATTCTGCAATCACCTCATCCACTGCCTTCATGATTTTGAAAATGTCAGTCATAACCCACAGTTTCCTTGTCTACAGAGCCTTCCTTAGAAGTTGATTCATTACCTTGGTCATTTTACTTGTCCTCTCTGCCCTTTCTCTAACTTCATTGGAGAGGACATAGCTTAACATCAGTAGGAATGCCTTCCATGTAGGTTATGAAGTGGAATTCCCTAACTTGAGACACAGTGGCACCCTATGGAATGTCCTTCAGCCTTTTTATGCCACAGGCCACCTCATCAAGGAACAGTTTGGCTGTTCCCACCACATTGTCCGGATCAGATCTTACTGTACAGGTCTGCATGGGCCAGCATGGGCCCTAGACAGAAAGTCCTTTAAACTGTGTGAAAATTTATGATAAACATAGATGAGTTCATCCCCCTTGTTCCCTTCTACATACTGTGTGAAGTGACCCACAAAAGCACCCAATGGTGTAAAGAATAGAATGACTTTCTTTCATTGCCTCTGCCCTTCTATGAGTGCAGGGCAGTGGCAGCAGTGTCTGTCTGGCTGCTCTCTGAGGGATGCTCCTCTGAGGGCTGTGCAGCAGCAGAGCTGTGCTGCACCCACAGGGCCATGGGGACAGCTGCCTGCTCAGTGAGGCAGAATAGGTTTGGCGGCTAAAGGCAGAGGTTCTCTGGGGTGTTTCACAGAATCAGTTATTTTCACAAGGTAGTATCAAAACCAAAACTCAACAGGCCAAAGAAATGGAAAAAAACCCAAAAAACCAAAACCAAAGAACAACAAAACAAACTCTCATAGGACCAGGAAAGCACTTGGTGGTTACTGAAGATTTTTCTAGTAAGTCAAATGACTAATGTCTTTCCTGAAACTCCTGGCACCCTTCCAGCAGCTAGCCAACTACCATGACCACTTGACAGCCCTGCCTTGGCTCTGGGGGAGCAGCTGCTCCGCCATGCCCCCCAACAAAAGCCAGGAGCAAGTGAACCTCCTGCCAGCCAGCAATATGAAAATGTTCAATTTTGCAGAGAACTCAGAAGCTCAGGGTGTGGTTGGGGCGGGGGTGAGGGGAAGATGTGTTGCCAAGCCTGGCTTGCTGACTCTACTGTCCTTCCCCTTTCTGTGGAATTCCAGCAGAATCATATTAATTTGTATGCGTGCATCCGTTTGTGCATTTTTAGAAGTGTCTCTATTACCCTTGCTGCAAGGCTTGAGCCCAATGGAGAAAAGAAAAATGTGGTTAGGAGGAAATAGTAATGAGTTCTTACAGATTGCTTTTGTCTGACTCAGCCCATTAGAGTCTGTGTTTAACAACTGAGTGATGCAAAATATGCCCATCATTAGATTAAACAGGAAAAGCAGTGCTTGTCTACCTGCTTTACTATGGGAACTTGCTGGGGTTCTGCTAAAGGTCTTCAGATGGACATAAAGAAATTATTGTCTTTGAGAAATACATCTTGCACATCATCTGCCTGTCACCCTTGCCGAGGGTCAGAGCTGAGGCATGAGATGTTGGGCCAGAAGTCAGTGTCTTTATTTGCTCTTTTCCCCAACACAACCATGAAATCAAGTTTATTGACACAGAAGTGAGTTCACTTTCCATGAGAGAGGTCAGGTGGATTCAGGTCCATACTGCTATACCCAGTCTTTGTTGTAGGATTCAGTAATGGTCACAGGTCTTGCCTGTCCCTCTTGGTGCAGCTCTGTTGCTTTTGGCTCACAGCAGCACCCAGCTGGTACGCAATGGAAGGAGAATCAAGAGTGGAGAAAACACAGTCTTTTGGATTTTCTGAGTTTACGTTTCTGTTTGAGTAAGAATCAGTCTGCTCTCAGAAAACACTTGCCTTGCCTGCTCCCCTCCACACATCTCCCAAGGAGAGGCAAATTACTGTGGGCTGTAAACCACCCAAGAGAGATTTTGGCTAACACGGGAGAGGGGTGAAGACAGGGAGAGAGGATAAAGCTGCACCAGTACTTGACAGTGCTGGAAATTAAAATGGGGCCAGAAATTAAAATGGCTGCAGCACTGATGAGGGGCAATGCACGTGCCATGCAAGGCAGCAGAACAGGGGGGAAGAGCAACAGCCCTGATGGCCTCCCGCATCCTCCTTCCCACAAATCTGCCTCAAGCTGATGGAAGGAGATGTGCTCATCTATTTCCAGTGCTGAAGGCGCCTGTCCTTTTATAAATCTAATCTGATATCTCTTGTCCTGTCCTGACTGTAAGTAGCTGTGCAACTTCTGAGCATGCAAAGAATGAAAATTGGAATGGTGTAAAATTCTGAGAGGTGAATATATTGCTCATGGTGCTCTTTGTGCTTCTTTTTCCCTCACTTTCTTATATGCTTAATATATGTCTTCTAACACCAGGTCCTGTGAGAGCACAGTGCTGCAATAGCTCTTTCTGTCTTCCTATAAATACCTTCTAAACATTAACCAACAGCTCTTCTGCAGGGTTTGAGCTTGTTCTTGGGAATCACTGCTCTTCCTTTAAAATGCTCCTTCAGTGGGACAAGATGGTCTGCCGTAACTCTACTACAACTCAGCATTCACTCAGAACAATAAGATGCAATTTAGGATGACTCCATCATTTCATGATGGGTTTCTGCCTTGTGCTGACCCACTTCTCTGGTATTCTTTTCGTATGTGTGTTTGTGTCCTGTTTTTTTCTGGGATAGAGATAATTTTTTTCTTAGTAACTGGTACAATGTTGTTACAGTTTTGGATTCAGCATGGGAATAATGTTGGTAATACAGTGATGTTTTGGTTGTTGTTAAGTAGTGCTCATGCTAAGTCAAGGACTTTTCAGTTTCCCACGCTCTGCCAGTGAGGAGCTGCACAAGAAGCTGGGAGGGAGCATGGCCAGGACAGCTGACCCGAACTGGCCCAAGGGGTATTCCATACCACAGAACATCATGACCAGTATATAAACTGGAGGCTGTTGACCAGGAGACAGACTGATAGTTGTTCAAAGATGGGCTGGACATTGGTCAGCAGGTGGTGAGCAATTGCATTGTGCATCACTCATTATTTTTTTCAATTGAGTTTTATTATTTTCCTTCATTTTTATTTTTACTGTCGCTGTTACTGTTGTTGTTATCATTATTACTATATTTTACTTTGTTGCAATTATCAACTGTCCTTATCTCAACCCACAGGGTTTTTTTCCCATCCTTAACTTTCCTCCCCATCTCATGGTGGTAGAGAGGAGTGAGCAAGCAGCTGCATGGTGCTTGGTTTCTGGCTGGGGTTAAACCACAGTAGTTTGTGTATGTGAACCATCTCCAACAGAGTCATATACACCTATACAGATGGGATAAGTGTATTTCTGATGAAAGATGGGTCTGATAATTGCATAAAAAAAGTACAGATAATGGAAATGAAATCAATGTACCCAGGCAGGAAATAAGCAAGTGCGATATGAAATGCACATTACACCACCGACAGGTATTTTAATATAGCTTGTGAATAAGGGATTTATTTATAAGGAAAATGCTAAGACAAAACCTCAGAGTCTAATTATTTATCCAGCTATGCAATTATTAGTTATAAATCTCTAGAATGGCTGAGAAACTGTTTGGGGAAATGCCAAGTCTGGCTCAGTGTGAAATGCTATTGCTAGGAACTGTGTTATTCCTAGCAATATATTATGGCCAAAGACACCAGAGACTTTCCATTTTCTGGGAGCTCTGCCTTTTTGCAGAAAAAAATGTGCTTTCAGTGATGGCTTTAATATCATGTTGCAGGCTTCAGCCACACAGGGGAGGAGGAATGGAGGCAGTTCCATTTAATCCAGACCTTTCTGGATTAAATGTCTGTTATGTGGTTGCAAGGGACAACAGGGGACCAGGTTTAATGGCCCAGGTGGTCCCTTCATATTCTGTACTCATATCCTCTGCTATTCAAATGGTTCCTTGGGGATGTCTGCCTGATCAAATATGAATGGCACTAAATCCTGAGACCCATTGGAAAGCACTGACCTGAGTGATACAATATGTGCTGAGGCAGAAGAGGAGCGTGTGAGTTAGCCCAGGTCAGTTTGTCTTACCCCAACTCCAAAACTGCAGTATTTGAGGCACCAGACAGTGACAGGTCCTCAGGAGCAGGGGACACAGCTCTGCTTCCCTCACAGCTACTGCACAGAGAGGTCCTTTGTGAGAAAGTGACTCTGTTTCAGTGCTCTTTGCACCTTCCATCCAAGGCACACCTGGCCCTGTACCTAAAATCTCAATGTCACTAGACTTTTGTCAGTGGTAAAACAATGCCATCATGTAATCAGTAGGGTATCCTGGCACACTGAGGACAGTACTTTGCCCCCAGAACTTCGGATATATGTCATAATTTCGTCTTCACCCACGTGTATGATGAGCATAAAGAATGAGTTATGTAGCCTTGTATAATTCTGACAGGGCTATACCATGACTGCACTTATGGTAGGGATGGATACCTTAAGCAAATCTCCCACAAATTTCTGCTGTATTTTATAAGGAAAGACTAAGAAACTGGACTAATAATCAACATTAGATCTCTTGTTACTGCAAAACCTATCACACTATTACATATATTACACTAGCCAAACATGGGGAAAAGCCAGTTGTAATTTGCCATGTGGGTTAGTATCGAAGCAAGGGTGCCCCAAACAAAGGGGAGAGAATGATGCATCTAGACTCTATCTCATCAAAAGGCTAATTAATTACTTTATTATACTATATTACTTACATCTTTACTGAATCTACCATGCACTCTGCACACAACTGCACAGATCTGCACTCGTCTCCTGACTCTCTTGTGACTCTCTCATGACTGTCACACACACACACTCTTGGCTCTAATAGGCCAAGGAAACAAAACATCCTCACTTTGGGTAAACAATCTCCATATTGCATTCTACTTTGGCACAACACAGGCACAGCAAGTGATAAGAATTGTGTTTTCTTTCTCTGATGTTCCGAGAATGTGAAACCCAGAAATATTCTTGGGAAGAATTGTGCCTTGCTTTTCTCTATGAAGAGAAATGTGGCAACAGGTTAGAAAACCCCACAAAGCAACAGTGAAAAACACTGACATGTTTGGAATTAAAATTTTAGGAAATGTTCCCCAGCTGACCCTTGCCAAAACCCAGTGCAGGCTGGTTTGAACTAGGGTTAGGGAGATGTCAATATACAAAGATTTCCTGGGATGTGCCACCTTCTCAGGCTTGGTACAGCTTTGCTATAACAGAGCTGCAACACAGACTGTGCTGAAGAAATGATTGCTGCATCACCCTCTGCGCTCTCTCAGTCCAAAAGGGAGGGGAGGAAGCATTAAAGATCCTGCCAAATGTTGTCCCAAGCTACACTTTCACAGCTGCTGGAGCCACACGTCTGACCTGTGTCTGACCCGAGCCTGCCTGCATTTGGTGGCATTTTTGCTGAAGGAGGCTGAGCACAGGATGCAGGAGGTGTGACTCTGCAGGTTTGTGTGAGCTTCCCCAAGTGAACTGGGGATGACAATGGGATGCTTTACTCTGTGGGCTGCTGCTCCCATCACCACAAGTCCCAGGACACGTCCCCTTCACCCTAGTCTTGAGGAGAGTGTTCGCACCCACCTCGATGCTGTTACTGCCCTTGGGGCTGCAGCTGTATGGAGCTCCTGCACAAGAACTGTGGCATGCCCCACGCCAGCAGAGAAGTCTCCTCCCCTGGGAAATGTCAGGAGATAGCTACTTCTCCATTGCAAGCCCTGGAGCAGCTTGGTACCATCCAGGCTTGAGGTTTGTGTGTCATCAGATGGTGGAGGGAGAGAACAAGCCTTGCCTAGCTATGGTCTTGAGGGCCTGTGGACTAATCCTTCTCTCATTTACAGTGCCGAATTTTTCATGCTACACTAATAAAAGCCATTTGTGCCATCCTGTAGTCATTTGCTGAATTGTTTGACAAAGAAACAAATTTAGCAGGGTGTCTCTTAATTGGTTTGCAGTGTGCATCACCACTCTGTTCCCCTTGCCTTGCTGGACAGCCATGGTGTACTTTGCAAAATTGGCTGAGAGCAGAAATTCATCATAACATAAGATCAGCTGCACTGAGTCAACCTAAAAAATGCTCGTCAACATGATCCTACCTCTGATGGCAGCTGAGAGTGAGATGCCTGTGACTGAGTGTAAAGACAAGGCAAACAGAATGATACTCCCCAGGCCTCCTATTAATTCTGGCTGTACTTAAAAGCAGCATTTGAGCCTGCACAGGATAAGCCTGTGCTGATCCCAAGTTCAACACCACAACTGCTCAGGCATCTTCAAGTGCAACCTCAGCTACACTGAGCAGAACACACTGCACAGAGATGAACACAACTTCCCACCTGGCAATTAACCTAGCAGAAGATGTAGCCTCTCAGGCTCTTTCTGCAGACAGGTGTAACCCACAGAAACGAGAGGTCTTCTGCCATTTGAAGGGATAGAGTGTTAAGGTCCCCACATGCATGAGTGCTGGTGCTGAAGCAGAGGTGGTGATGAGACACTGGGACCAGGACTGGGAAAGCAAGGGTTGGGATAAGTGCACAAAGTTATGATTCACCTCTTTCCAGCGCCTGCAAGATATCAAATGTGCTCAGTGGTGTGTGAAGCCACAGTGTTTTCATGTGATGTGCAATCTCACAACTCAGCCTTCCTTACCCTCCTAATTTGCATGGTGGCAGGACGTGGGAGACCCACCCAGATCCCCTCACCCACTCAGCAGTGCAAGAAGTTTCCCTGGGGCAGCTCTGTGCATCACACAGCTGTCGGTGGGTCTGCAATGCCCATGGCCACAGCTGAGCATCTCTGCATCCCACACGAAGCAAACACCCAGCACGTTGTGCCCAGTGCCTGAGGAGTGCTGGGAACACAGCCCTGGTGGGATCCTGCTGTTTCAAATTAGCACATTGAGTACACTGTCATCTGAAAGCTCCTCAGACCACACAGGGCAGGGGAAAACCAGAACATGCCACAGGGGATCTGGGAGAGAAGAGGGAAGAGAGGCAAGGGGTGATTCAGCATGCCAAATCAGCCCACCACACAGTGAGTGGTGATGCAGGACACTCAACACCTTGGAAACCAGGTCAGCCTCTTCCAAACACATTTTACAGTGAAATACTGGAGAGAGCTATTACTGAGGTGCAAATGTGATAAGTCATGAGCTCTGGGACATCTGAGAAATGTCAGGCTTGGGGAAGTGCATGAAATCCCACAGAGATTTGGTGGCTCCGGTGGGATGGGGACTTGTCACCTCACGGGAGCAAACAGCCTGCTGGCTCAGGGCACCTCGCTGGGATGGCTGGACTGTGAACAGGTAGGAGTGTGTCACTGTTTGTCCCCCTTTCTGGTTTTCATTTCTGCTACAAAAGACTGTTTCCAAGGCCGTGTGAATTGTGTGTGAACAGGAAAAGTTCAGCTGACTTTTGCCAAGGAGTTGGAACTAATGTGTTATTAGCAACCTCTAAATTTGAGCCAAGTCTGTGCTGCTGCCAGCCCTGTCAGAAGGGCTACATCCCTCTATTTCAGTCAGAAAAGCCCCCACAAACTTACAAACCAAAGACCCTGTTTGGGAAACGAAAGTACTCTTCTGAAATATAGCAGCCCAGGAACAAAGCCAGCCGTGGGTGGGATGAGCAATGACCAGCAGGATTTTTGGTCCCCATAACAAGCTTGGGCAGAGTTTCCTGATGCTATTTCACACCTGTGAGCAGTGTCACTGGTGTGTCATGGGTAAGGTCTGTGCTGCCAGAGATCTGCAGCAGAGGTTGCAAGCTGGGCAAGAGCCCCAGGTCAGTCATGTTTTCTGTGCTGCGTGGGATGTTGTGCCAATCCTACAGACACTGTGAGGGAAGAGAAGGAGGGTTGGCCCCTGGGTGACTCTGTGGTGACTTGGTGTGAACTAGGAGAAAGACAACTAAACCCACTAGGAACATCCCAAGACTGACACATTTACAGCACAGCATTTACACCATGCAGAAGGGACACACTGTGAGCCTCACAAGGACCTGTTAAGGTCCCCACATGCAGCAATGGGGACCAGGGAGTTGAGGTAGGTTAAAAACAAGCCAGTAAAGGGGGAAAAAAGGTTGTTTGCAGCCAGATCAGGTATGGCTTATCAGGTAGCTCTGCCAATAGGTGCATTGATCAGGAGAGATATGGAGGGGACAACAAACACAGAGAGGGATGAATGAATGAGGCAGGCACTGAAAGAAAAGCTTGGGAAGCAGTCTGAAGGGAGCAGGGAGAGTGGACACATGAGATTTGGGGAATGAGGTCAGAGCTGAACCAAGCAGTGGGGTCATGCCATGAAAACTATTATTTTCTGCTCTTCAGCAATGCCTCTGCTGAAGGCAAGTGGAACAAGATACACTCCAAGAAACCTCAGTATTGTTAAACATAGCTGCAGCTTGAACTGTGATAAATGACTGCCTGCTTTGGTTTATGTCTGAAGCTGCCTGAGCTGAGAGAAGGAGGTAAATCTGTCCACCAGCAAAGGTGTGTGGTCCCCACAGTGGTGGTAGAGCACAGGGACACAAAACTGCAGCCTCACAGCTGCTGGCGGGGACTTCCAACACCCCCTCCCATCTGCTGAGGGCAGTGGGAAGGCTGGCACTGCCTTTTGAAAAGAAATTCCTTTGCTGCAGCAAAAGGAATAGCAAGAAGCAGCTGGCCAGGAGATACCATGCTGTTCTGTTCAATCCCAGAGGACCAAGGGGGCTCTTGCTGGATCAGACTGACACCCTCTGAAGTGCTGTGCCAAAAGCCCAGAAAACATTGTTTGGGGATGAAGGCAGTAGTGGCACTCTCTTGGGCAAACACAGGAACAATAAATCAAGCGTATCCTTGTACAAGTGGTGGTGAACAGCAGCACAGCAGGCAGCAGCCTGCTGCTCCGAGGCCTCCCAAAGCATCCCCTGGCCTTGCAAGAGGTCATGGCACACAAGCAAATCCCTGCCAGCTCCCAAATGGCAGAAACAGCACTGCCATAACTGCAACATCATCACACCTTAATTTCTTTAGGTGGAAAACACATCCCATTTCCTCTCTGCACCCACGTCACAGCTGCCCCTTTGGTGTCTGGTTCCCTTCCCCTGAGGATGAGCAGGAAGCTCCAGACAACAGCATCCGAGCAGCTCAGTAGGCAGCCAGCACCAAGCCCCAGGAGCTCCTCTGTCTGATGAAATCATCTCACAGTGTGAAGATCCTGGCAGCTGAAATTGAAAAGTTATTTATTTCTCCTCTAAAGGGGAAAAACCTCTCACTGTGGAGGCTGCTTGTCCTTTTGGGCACAAGCTCACTTTTGCCAGCTTCTGTGTTTCTATGTGCTGGCTGGGAGCAGTGAGATGTCCTGGCAGGCAGGATGGAGCAGAGCTGATGCTCTGCTGCCCACAGCATCCCTCTGCCAGGGCAGGTATGATGAGGAGCACAGTTCACCACTCCTCCCTCCACGGGACGTGGGGATCACAACAGTGCTGCTAAGAGCAGCTTTTGCTCCACTGCAGCCAGTCAGCAATGCAATGGCTGATTGTCCACCCTCACCCCTTGAGGCATTGAACTGCCTTGATGGGAACCACGGCTGAGGTGTCCTGCATGCTCCCTGGCAGCTCCAGGGATAGCAGTCCTCTTCACCCAAGGGGATTGTGAAGCTTGTATCTGTCCCCCACAAGCTCCAAAGGAATATCATGGCATCCAATGTCCTTCCCTCTCCCAGGAGTCCACATGTTCTCTGCAAGGGTGCTGGTAGGCTCTGCTGGGCTCTGCAGAGCCCCTCAAAAAGAGGCTTTTTCATGGGAATGTTCATCCTGCCCACTCCAGTGGGAACATGAGACCAACTTAAAATCACACAATGAATGGTTTTACCACTATTCTCAGTTTTTGCTGTCCTTTCACTTATCATGGGTGGACTATTTCCAAGCATGGCCTAGTCTTGCTCCCAGTGCCATCCGCAAGTGGCACACCACTGCCTAGGGCCAGTGCTCAGTGCCTTGCAGTATCCCATCCCAACAGGGCATTGGAAAGATTTCTGTGAACATTAAACCTGCTACTCTGCTAGAAGAAAGTAACCTCAGAGCAGGTGAGAGTTGAAGAAGGTGTCCACTGCCTGTTTTTTCTCCATGCCAGCAGAATTGCTTTCCCAGTCCTCAGAGACACATTTGGAAACCTCACCTGGCAGAGGTGTGACTTAGATCAAGCTGATACTGCACAGGATGATTTTTCAAGATCTGGGAAACTAGGAATCCAGGAATTACTGCAGGAAACCCTTGTGGCTGGTGCACACAAATTTCTTATTTCACTCAGATTTTACCTGCTTGATGAGATCCTGTGCTAAGCAGGACTGCTTGCTTTGGCACGGACAGGGGAGGGGTCCTGCTTCAGGGCCGGGCCTCCCATTTAAAAGAAAAATTAAAACCAGCATTCAGTAGTAACAATACACCTGTTCAGAAATGTGGATGCTTTTGCACTGCTGTCAGGCTTCAAACCTTGAGGGAACGGCTCATGCCATGGCCAGCAGCACCAGCGTGCCGATGGGGCCGAATTTCCACTAGAGGGTTGTAGTGCTGTAAGGAAGAAGACGTGGTTACTGTGGCAGAAATATTGGATGCATTCCAGGCCTTTGTCAGCAGATCAAAAGCAACCTGCCATATCCCGGCTTCCAGCAGGCTCTGCAGTGTCTGATGTGCACAGCCAGAAAGCTGGGAGAGGGCTGGTGCCTGAGCAGTCTGCTTCCCTGCCTTCCCTGAACAGCCTCAGCACCCACGTGACTCAGCACCTACAACATGGTTAGAGACATAAATACATAGATAGATAGATAGATAGATAATAGATAGATAATAGAGAGAGAGATGGTAAATAAACACACTGTGCCTATGCATACGCACTGAAGGACAGAATGTTTGTTTGTGCACCTGGGATTTTGATGCATGAACAGCCACGAGGCATGGCATTGGCACACCGTGGCAATGGGTCACCACTGGTGAAGCAGAGCCCACAGCCTGGCAACACAGCGAGTGGGACAACTAGCAGCATCAGCTCAATGATAGAATCATGGCGTCATTCAGGTTGGAAAAGTCTTAGAAGGTGATTGAGTCCAACTGCTATCCCAGGACTGTTAAGTCCAACACTAAACCATGTCCCTCAGGGCCACATCCACACAGCTTTTAAATACCTCCAAGGATGATGACTCCACCATTTCCCTGGGCAGCCTGTTCCAATGCCTGACCAACCCACCCAGCAAAGAAATTTCACCTAATATCCAATCTAAATCTCCTCTGGTGGAACTTGGGGCTATTCTCTCTTGTCCTATTGCTTGGCTGTTCAGGAGAAGAGACCTTTCAGGTAGTTGTAGAGAGCAATAAGATCTCCAGTGCCACATCAGTGCTGAGTATAGGGGAATGATCACTTCCCTGGTCCTGCTGGCCACACTGTTGCTGATCAGCGGAACTGGGAAGTGTTAGCTCTTCATATACAGCTGTGGCTCCAGGTCAGGAGCGGCCATGCTGTGCATTGCATCAGACATGTGTGCTGGCCCCTGGAGTTTTCAAGCCAGCCTTAAGCAGGTGCCACTTCTGCCACCAACCATGTCCCCAAGTCCAGTGCAGCTCAGTAGGTCCTCATAGGCTCTTGTGCATGTGACCCCAGCATGCATGTTTACAGTGGTGTTTGTATTTTTGCATGTTTATCTGTGGAATCATAAAATCATAGACTGGTTTGGGATGCAAAGAACCTTTAAAGGTCATCAAGTCCAACCCCCTTGCAAAGAGCAGTGTGCAGAGTGTGTGCAGCTTTCTGAGTAGATGGTGTGCTAAGTGCTGACAATTGTACCAACAAGATCAGGGTGGTTTTGCTGCTGAAAACAAAAACTGGAGCTGTGTAAGACTGTGGGAAAAGCCCAAATATCACTGATGTTGCCCTCCTTTCACAGAAGGAGTGGGCAGGCAAATGCAACCACAAGGGCTGCCTGTAATATGAAAAACACATAGTGGCATTCACCAAGAATTTACATAGTGATCAATTTATGTTGCATCTGTTTGTCTGATACTGCCACTATTTCCATTTACAGATAGATGGAAAATGGATTTTGCCTACATTTTAATCTCTTTCATTATCAGAAATGTTTTGAGGAAGCAAGTAGGACATATTCTTGCAAAATAAAACATTGCAGCAGAAGATGGGCTTTGGTTCCTCTGAAAGATGACCTGATCATATCTAAGTACAACTAAGTACAATGTAAAAAACAACCATCCAGTTGACAGAGAATCATAGAATATCTTGAGTAGGAAGGGACCCACAAGGACCATCAAGTCTAATGGAGAGGCCACAGAGTGCCACCATAGGTTATCTGACTCGAAATTAGACATTTGAATATTCTTCCCTTTATAGCTGGCTGGTGTAGAGTCACTTCTCATGCTAACAGGGGAAAGGAGGAGTTCAAGTGAGCTGTTTCTTGATATAGAGGACAAAAAAGCCCATGGGGAGACTCAGCCATCTGAGGAGACCTGCAAGGTGGACGCACAGAGTTGGGAGAGTCACCTCCCACAAGTGATGGTTTCCATTAACAAGTCCCAGACCTCAGGGAGACCAAACAGGCTGGAGAGAAGGGTGCTGGTGAAGCTTCTCCTGCTCTGAACTGGCTAAAGGTGGTAGCAGCATGAGCCTTTGCTGATGTGAGCAATGCAGAAGAGCTCTGTAGCTCCAGGCCACTGGAGTTACCCCTCTCCTCCTGGGCTGCTGCCATCCCTTGATGGGTTGACAACATGGGGCAGAAGGATAGTGGGTCTCCACCAAGGATAGGCAGCTGGCATCAGCTATGAAGAGAGCTAGGGCAGAAAAGCATGGTGTGAGGAGTATTTGGAGTGTGTTATGAGAAGGATGGGAGGGAAGGAACATGAGTGCCCTGCCTGGGAAAAAGGTGTCTCAGCAGCTATAGGCTGGAAGGCTAGATTAAATATTTTTAATTACCTATTCTAACATTTGTAATCACCATGCAATAAATGTGTCTGTTACTAATCTTTCACATCTAAGATTCCTGTAGAACACAAAAAACCAAAAACAAAACAAAGAAGCGTGTGAATTGCCTGCTGCAGAGGAGAGCAACCATGCACAAGCACCTTTACCCCACAAGACAGAACCAAAACCCTCCAGCCTTGGTGTAGTACAAAGGCAGTTGGCTTTCTGCACCTGCTTTTGTGAGCAGCTCTGCAAACCCTCTTCTCACATAGTGAGGAGTCTCATTCCCTCCCGAAGGAGTCATAAAATACACTTTATCCATCCTGCATGCAGCAATGAGACAGGCTTAAGAGTTTAAGCACTCGGAGAGTAGCAATGTTTAAAAAGATTGCACAGACCTGTTTGCCTGCCTCGGTCTGCACCACTAATCAAAGCTCTCCTCAGCATGGACTTGTGGAACACATGGTCAGAGCTGGAAGCAGAGCACTGAACGTGCTCATAGAGGGGCAGAGCTGTCAAGCTCGGTCCTCTCGGGGCCGTGCACAGGGCGATCAGCAGCTCGCACAGAGAGCTCGGTGCTCCTGCCCTTGCTCCTCTCTCCAGCCAGCTGCTGAGCCATGGAGCACTGGGATCACGCACCGGGCAAAGAAGATGGCAGCAGACACATTTCTATCGCTTCAGACTGTTTTATTAAACAAAGCCAATCAAAACAAACCCAACCCCACCGGCGATACACCAGCTCCTCATTTACACACCACTCCTTTCCCCAGTTCTGGGAGAACAAAGAGGCTGAAGTGTAAATGAGGTCAGTGTGGTGAGTGTTATGCACATGAATATCTATCAAGGAAGACCAGAAAGGGGCCAATTTGCCACCCTCCTACAACAGCAAGAGCTTGGTCATCAGCAAGTTGGAGGGAGAGGGTAGGTGAAGAGGCTGGTCCATGCCTTTGTGTGGGCAGGGGCGTGTGGAATGCTGCTGAAAGGCTGTTCTTGCATCTGAGGGTGACTCGGAGAGCCACCAGTCAGGAATGACACTGGGAGGATCCTGGGTTTTGGGACAAAAGCTAAGTACGACACAGTTATGAAGCAAGCATACAATGTTTCAGTCATGCAGTCAGCTTGCAAGATGCCCTTTAGGGAAAAAATTCCGAAGGATTAACTGAAAAGTTGTTACCATTCCTTGGGCGTGCCAAGTGCTCATGATAAATCTTTTTCCTGAAGAAAAAAAGCAAGGCTAAATCAAACTACAGAGCTTGTCAAGCATGAGATTTACAGAAATCTCACTGGGTTATGGGTTCATTTCTTAAACAGTTGAATTATAGAAGCTTCTGGGCATCAATATATGAAGCGTGCTGACCCCCTCAGTGCTATGGGGAGTTAGGGTATGAGCAGCAGTGGAGAGATCGCGCTGGTTATCGTCTTAATGTGCATTTCAAAGTCACTTCCAAAAAAGAAGACGAGATAGTAGTTGAGTATTCCAGCCACAGACATGAGGAACAGGAACAAAATGATGCGCTTTCCAAACAAGTAACCAGGAGTACTGAGGACAGAAATGGGGGAAAGCAATTTGTTAACGTGCATCATCTCACGTGAGAACCCTCAGACTTTGGACTCTACTGCTGAGACCAACTGAAAGACCTCAGGGGCAGAGAGAGAGGGGGGAAATTTCTTTTCTGTCTTGCATTGCCTGGCAGTTGAGAAGACTTAAATGTAATTTTTAGGATCCATTTGGATCTGGATTAGGCCTTCTGTTCCCAGTGTAGGCTGCTGCTTATGAAAGTGTCTGTTCAGAGGCACTTGAATGTATTCTCATCCATTACAGGCTGTGGGACAACTCTGTTTCACATGCGTGTAATTTGCTTTATTAATAGAAATAAAATATAAATACTAATATAAAAGGACAATCTTGTGCAAATAGTGGCACAAACATGCAAACCTGCATTTACAGAGGGTCCTGTGAGCAGGAGCTGCAGACCCCCTGATCTCAGTGCTGCTGCACATCTGACATCTCCCACAGCTACCCTCATTCATCCAAAAGAGAGGGGCTTTCCTGCACTACCCAATGCCAGCAGCTCTTGCAGGCAGCACCAGAAGCCAGTGGCTCTGCCTCTGGAAGTGCAGCATCCAGCTGTGCTGCTACCACATTCTGGATTTTTTAAAGAGGCTCTGCAAGTCTTTACCTCTGAGTCCTCTCCCCGAGGTAGCCCACAAAGTACTTCTGCCTCACAAACAGGTACATCAGGCCAGCAAAGGCAGCAGGAGCTGGGTAAAGGACAAAACAAGGCATTAAAAACACCAGCCCAGGTCTCACTGTACACACTGTCCCCATCTGCTGCCTGGGCTGGAATGGAAACGGAAATCTGCAGTCTTGGGTTATGGGATAAGCACTGGAACTGGGATGGAGACCTCTGCATGGGAAACAGCACTTGCCTTGCCCTCACTCCAGCTTTTCTGAAAACTTTGTGGGTGTAATTCTGCACACAGCTGTGCCCACTGCAGAGCACACACTCACCACCATCCTTCCAGTACCTAAAGGGAGCCTACAAGAAAGCTAGAGAGGGACTTTTCACAAAGACATGAACTCATAGGAAAAGGGGAAATGGCTTTAACCTGAAAGAAAACAGGTTTAGATTACATATAAGGAAGAAATTCTTCACTGTGAGAGTGATGAGGCACTGGCACAGGTTTCCCAGAGAAGTTGTGGGTGCTGCATCCCTGGCAGTGTTGAAGGCCAGGCTGGAGGGATCTTTGAACTACCTGGTCTAGTGGAAGGTGACCCTGCCCATGGCAAGGGAGCTGTAACAAGATGATCTTTGAGATCTTTTCCAACCCTAACCATTCCATGATTTTGTGAAACCCAGTGTGGGCCGTACCAGGCTCAGGAAAGACAGTCCCAACTCAGGCACTGTCCTCACCAGAAATAGAAGGCCATTGGTAGATGTACTTCACTAGGAGCAGGTGGAGGATACACTATGGTCCAATACTAAATTCTGAGCATAAAAAAAGGGGCTTTCCCCCATAATTCTAGCCTTTCCCACAACTGCAGATAAAATCTCTTTTTCTCGTGATCAGGAATCTCCTTTTTTTCCAGAAAGAATAGACATGTACTCCAGGTAAGCACTCATCTTCATGTTAGATAAAATCACATTGCATTGGAGGGGATCACAATTAGAAATGCAGGTCAATAGTCCCAGGTGGCTCTCAGCACAGGGGAGAGCTGGAAGTTCTGGCAATTTAATAAACAGCCCATTTCCTGTCCCAAGACTGAATAATGTGGCAATAATCCAGCAACCAAGTACTAAACCCTTCACCCAAAACAAAGGGAAGTCATCCATAATGCCAGTATAGGAAATGTCCTTGGCCTGGACTACCTTGAATTAAGTCTGGGAACACATCTGTTGACATAAGTCAAGCCATGCCATGAGTGCTGCTATTCAAGCAGCATGCTTAGCTCCAGGACAGGGGGGTAAGAGAGGCTCCCCTGCTGCAGGGGCCTTGGTCCCTGAAAGTGTAACTTCCAAAGTGCTCACTGTCCTTTGCTGAATGTGGTGCCAGGTTGAAGGGGGAAAAGAAAACAAACAAACAAACTAAAGAGTGTTACCTTGGCTGCAGAGAAGGCTAGCACACCAAAGCACAGCGAGGAACGTAGGGTATGCATGTCCACAGTTCTGGCTGGAATGGAATTTATAGGAGAGAAATCAGAGCACAGGCAAATAGAAAAAAATCAGTATGTTTCACCAGCACAGACTGGTGGCAGGTGGATTTGTGCTGCACTAGTGCCCTTGAGAGCAGACTTTTACCCCAGAGCAGTGGGAGGCCCCTGACCTGCCAAGGGCTAGGCTCCCCACCCAGGTCTGCTTCCCTGTTTTCTCACTCAGATAATGGATGCCTTTGTGTTGCCTGATGAGGAAAACAAACCACCCTGTTTGTGCCACCCTGGCAGCTGTGATAGCCACTTTCTCCCTAACCTGTTTGATCATGATAGATGCTGTGAGCTTTATTGGCTTAAAGTCCTTTTAATTGAGTCATATTAATAAAGCTATTGGATGAAACCAACAAATGTAGAATTGCATCACAACTAAGAGTGTCTCACAGAGTTAACATGTGTCTTTGCAGGGGAACAGGAATGGTGTCCAGCTGCCTCCTAAAGCTGTGAATGCTTTCTGAGGGGGAGAAGCGAAGAAGTTGAGAGTGATTCCATGTGGCAAAGGAGTGGAGAAGTGAAGAGCTGTGTGCCAAGGGAAGTGCCAGAGACCAAGGGATTTGTACGAGCTCTGCCACCTACCTGCTCCTCAGCAGGCTGATGTCTCTGCTGGCTCTCTCCTTTTGAGCCCTTGACACTGTGCCTGTGCCTGTGCCTGTGCCACACTTCCAGCAGGGAAGAATGAACTGGTTCCCAAATGAAGGGACACAATACTTGTGATGGCTGCAAGACCTATATAGATGCAGCACAAGGTGGCAAGAAGGGAGCTGGATTCAGCCAGCAGATATATCCAAAAACCTCATGTCTGAACACTGAGCACAGCCAGGGATTAAGTACAAAGCCTTCACCTGAGGCAATCTGGAATCCACCCCTAGCCCCCAAAAAGGGTTTGGATTTAATTTTAATGCAGAGCACGATGAACCCCACTCTGTCCTCACCAACTCCTCAGTTCTTGTCTACTCACTTGGCAGTGTAGACACGGTCGAAGGAGGAGGATCCCTGCCGCTGCAACACCTTCCCATTGCAGTGTCTGCTTTCATGCTCCACTTTGTTAGCAAAAAAAGCTGTTAAAAAACCACAGAGTATTCAGTGTGAGATGTCACCTGAAGATATTGCAGAAGCTGGGCATTGTGGGCTCAGCTCTGTTCCCATGGACAGATGGCAGGTACGTGAGGGTGCAGGACATGGCCAGTGCGCTCGCTCTGTCACCCAGGTTTAACCAAACCCTCCATGCCAGCATGTGACTGGTAGCAGGCTCTCACCTCCAATCCCTGCTTAATCCCAGCTTTGCACTGCATCTTTGCTGCAGAAGCACTGCCCTGACCCGATCCTTTGAGCTCCCAGTGGGAAAAGAGCTTTCCAGTCAGAGCTGCCAACCCCAAATCTTGCTCTCCAACAGAGTAGGGAGACAAGGGAGTCTATTCTCTTTTAGTGAAACCCATTTGCCAAACCAAGGACATCCTGCAGGGCTGGTTCTTTTCCCAGAAAGGCCCAAAGAAAGCCTGGTCTTAATGGCTGATTCTCCTTTCAAGCAACAGAGTTGTGTCAGAGTGTTAGCTGCTGCAAAAATGCAGCACCTCAAGATAATGTATCATGCTCTTGACAAACACGTTTTATCTGATGACACCAAACCAGAGACCATCAATCATATGTCTAAGTACACCAGAGAGAACTCTGGCAGGCTACAAGCTGCAAGCTTTCTGTTGTCGTGCACCCCATCTCAAGTGCGTCCAAATCACTCCATGGCTTGGAATATTAATCTGATATATACATATGAAAGATAGCCCATCAGGAAATACATAATTATAGCAATAAAAATTTAGCTAGATAAGCTGCAGGATTTCATCCCTGCAATCTGAAGAGTTGCCTCTTTCCCCCCCACTTCATCAATGCTGTAAATAGGTCTTTTGTACTTCCATTGTCTTTACAAAAACTACTGAGTTTTTCGGTTCCCAGTATTGTGGGATCCCCTGGGTACATACAGCCCTTCTGCAGAAAAACCCACAGAGCTTTAAGCCAGCAACCCTACTTTGAGCCAGGCTGCAGACCCTCCCACTGCCACCAGCACAGTGTGCTGGCCGGCTCCTGGGGGACCAGACACCATCTGGTGGCAGAGTTCTCAGCATCTCCATCTGCACACCAGCACAGCCTTTGGCAAGAGGTTACCCTGCCTACAGCCACTAAGAGGACCTAATTGAAGAAGACAGAGTTGATCAGCACTTTTTTGTCCAGTGCTGAGCTGCAGCAATGGACTTTCTGCAGGTCTGGGACCACATGGACTCACTGCTAGCACACCTCCTCCCTTTCTTTTATCATGCTTGAAAATCTCTAGAAAATACCACATACTTGGCTTTCTCTTTTCTAAGAAAGCCAAGTAAGCTATTTATCTCCCTCTCCACTGCTGCAGGTGCTGCCACTTCCCAAATATCAGCTTGTTGCTGCAGAGAAGTTCCACTATGCTAGGAGGCAAGAGGGTGCTTTCACAAGCCGTCATGAGAGGAGTGAGCAGAGCAAGGCTGGAGTGGAGAGGTTTAATTCACCTCATTTGTTCCAGGAGATAAAGCCCTGAGGCTCCAAGGTTCCACAGACTGCCCAGAGGCTGAACAGTGGCAGTCCCACTCTGATAAGGTAATGTGCAAGAGTTCAGTGTAAGCCTGGCTGTTTCACAAGTCCGTGCCAACAGAAACTGGGAGCTGATGATCCCACATAGCCAATGCTTGCAAACATGCCCCTTATTTCTCTCCACCTTGCTTCCTCTGTCCTGATCTGCTCAGCAATGACCACTGATTTGCCTTGAAAGCTGCTGAATTGCAACATATCTCCAGTAGAAGACCAAAACTTTAGGCTGCATGAGTCACACAGTGGTATGCGGCCACGTGAGTCATTCCGCAGGGTGTGGAGATTCCGCCATCAACAAGGTGACAGTAAATGGACACCAGACTGGGGCAGCACCATAGCCCACCTCCATCTTCAGGAATAACAGCATTGAAGCTGTTTTCTAGTCCTGCACCCTGTGCAGAGAAGCGTTTAATCACAAATTTACATGGTACTGACTTCGTGCACTCAGAGACAGTCAAGCAGAGGCCCAAGTGCTTTGCTGAATGAGAGCCACAGCAGGAATTCAGCACTTCTGATACCCCTTGACAAACATTTCTACTGCTTTCATAATTGCATTTACTGCAACACTGCGTATCAGGTCTGGCCTTTCTTGAAAGAAAGCTTGGGAAGAGGAAATCAGATGACGCAAAGCTTGAAATCATGGTTTAGGGCTGTCTGCCTCATGTGCTTGGCAGACTCTGCCAAGCATCCTACTTCCCCTTTGTAGACAACTTTTCTTAATTAGGGTATGTGCTCTGGTCTTAATGTGCCATATTCTGGTGATGTCACACGTCGTGCATTTGCCAGAGAATAGCATTGGTTAAATGATGTGGTATTTACTGCCTATGTTGAAACTAAACCAGCCTGCATCTCCTTTTTTTTTTTTTTTTTTTTTGCTCCTTGGCAGCTAGGCTCCCACTACTTCCCCCTCTCTGCAGCAGCCCAAGAACAGCCCATTTCCTATGACTTTGTGTTCAGTGGGAATATCCCATTTGTAATAAGCCTTCACTACAGATTTCTAGAATTTTCACCAGCCGCCCAGCCCACTGCTGAATCTCTTTGATCCTGGCCAAACTTAGTGCATTTGAGGCAAAACTCAATCCTTTCTTCGAATTCGGCGAAGAATTGCCTGCTAAAAAAAGTGTTTGTAAGAGAGGATGAAGAAGTTAAAATCAAATTTGCACAGGAGAGATACTTATATAATTTTTAAAATCTTGAAGACTATACAAGGGACTATACAAGTTCTGAATAAGAGAAGGAAACTTCACCATCTCAGGATTCTTGTTACCACAGTTAATTGAGATTATACTGCAGGACTTGGAGATGCAGGAAAGCAGAAGAGCTGCCTGCCCACAAATAGCCCACACAGACCCCTCCAATTCTGTTCCCTTCACCCAGCTCCATGCAAAGGTCTGACCCCCACTGCAGCCCCCCAGGGACTCCATCCCCACCCATTGCAGCAGGGCTCCAGCTTGAGAGCAGCTCTGGCTGACCATAGCAGGGACCTAGGTCAGAAAAGGAGGTCTCAGTCATCAAATCAAAATCCATATTGCCACAGGGTATCCCAGCATATTAGTCCTTACATTAGCTGAAAAGTGTAACAAACTCACCCCAGAATGTCAGAGAGTAAGACCATGTGACTGTCAGGATACTGCCACAATGTCACACAAAATTCCATGCTTAGAGGGCTGTTTCTAAACCAAAGCCATGCCTAAGCATGCATGCACTTATAACTAAAGATTATCTATCCAAAGATCAGCTCAGCATATATCATCCTGAACTTTCCTCAGCTCCCTTCTATCCCTTAATTAAGCGTTTATTTTTGTCTTACCGTTCTGGACGACACTGATCAGGGTGACGATGACAAGCAGGACAATGCTTCCCAGGGTCTCCTGGTCCATTTTGTGAGAGGGCTCTCAGGGTGAATGGTGCAGCCTTGGTGGCAGCTCAGTGCTACGAGCACAGAACAAGGAAGTGAAGGTCTTATCTTGAATCATGAAACACTTCCTATGGTTTCACAGGAGAGTGGCAGCACCCTCTGGTCGGGTGCCAGACCAACAACAGCAGGCTCACTCACTCGTCGTGTACAGATGAAGCCCAGGGACAAAAGAGATTACACATCTGTGATCTAAGATGATACATAATGTGGAAAGATACCTATTGCCCTTCCTACACACAAGCAAAACCGGATGTCTAAAGCATGTCTGAGCATTTTGCCAGCTGTGTGGAACAGCAGAAAGCCGGAAGAAACCAGCCAGGCTACCACAGCATTGTCAGCCAGTGGCCAGCCACTCCACAAGCAGCTGGGAGGAGAAATAACGTGGACAAGTCTCAGCAATGGTGTTGCTCTCCCTGGTCACATCTCCATCAGTCTCACCAGGGAGGAGACCCCAGGCCTGCATGTCACCAGCCAGAGCTCCTGAACCCCCTGGCACATTGGAATGGGCAGTACAGCAGTGCTGTGAGCATTGCTGCTGAGCACAGAAATATGTCTTTTGTTACCAGGTATGGATCCTGCATCCCTCCCACTACGAATAACTCCTTGGAAGACAGTGACAGCTACAAGCATTCAGCATTTTACAGGCTCAGACTCCACAGTTGTGCCCCAGTTTTAGTGCTTGGAGCCCAGTATAGCTGAGCACAACTGCTGCAGGTGGGATCCAACCCCTTGATGAAGCTGGCACAGAAGAACAGGCTGCAGTGCTGGACTGAGGGGTGGGTTGACCTTGGCTGAACATCAGGCGCCCACCCAAGCCACTCTATCTCTCCCTTCCTCAGCTGGACAGGGAAGAGAAAATACAACAAAAGGCTAAGGGGTTGAGATAATGGCAGGGAGAGATCACTCACCAGTTACTGTCACAGGCAAATCAGACCTCACTCTGGGTGGGACACAGCCAGGTAGGAGTTCCCAGCAGGAGCCAACCTGCAAAACCTATCTTTTTCAATGGGGACACATTTACTTACAATGGTGTTTTTACCCAGCCTCTCTATCATGCAAATTTTTATAATCCATAGTCTTACATATGGAAAACTCTCATATACTTTGGGTATAAACAAATACACAGAAACGAACTGGCAGAGGGAGGTGATTAACACTGTGAGCTGTGAAGTAGTTATTAGAATAGGAAAAGGCTGTCTTTCTGGGATGCCTTCCCTACAGTCCATACAGATACAGCTCTGTGAGAAGCAAGGCCATAAAGAATATCAAGGTTTAGATTTGGCCTGTGATTTTTTTCTTACAATTTTTAACTTTTGCCAGATTTGCTTTAGGAAAAAACCCAAATCCAAGAAAAAAAAGCGAAGGACTACAGCTTTTTGAGAATGCTTTTATTCAGGCTAAAGCTCTCTTTTTCCCCAGAATACAATCTTTTCCCACTTGAACATTTATGTTTATGTTTTGTGGCCTATTGAGCACTGGATCATAGCTGGTATTTAGGGATGGTATTTAATGCTAAGCATCTACTAACGTTCTGAGAAGAAGAACCCATCACCTAAAAGCCATGATGCAATTAAGCCAAAAGAAGAACATTGTCTAAGCAGAGATCAGTATCAGGACTGTAAGGAGAAGAGCTGTGCATGGGCATGGGCAAGCAGGAGGGAGCTGCTGACAGGAGAGGGCGAATGGGACAGCACAGGTGCTCGGGGAATCTGTGGTAGGATGATTTCCACTCACCCTCCTGCAGCAGGCATTCTTCTGCTACCTGTTTTGTGCTGGTGCAAACCCACCAGGCAGCCTGCAGCTTGCTTTTGATTTACAAGTGGCAGTACAAGCACACGAGCCTGCTCCAACTTGCAAAGAAAACACACGCGCTTCCCCGCTATCAAAGACTTCCCAGAGGTGACTTCTGTTCAGCAGAACTCTTGTATAGGAATCAGGCTGCTGAGGTGTGAAGTTGCCATAATGCAAAAAACCCCACAACACACCAGGAGTTTATGCCAGCAGGCTTTCCAGCTGGCTGACCCAAGCTCCCATCCCTCACCCTGTGCGCTGGCCACATCATGAAAGATGAGTCTTTGCTTTCTCCTTGTCCTGCTCTTTGTTTTGCACCTCTTTGCTTTGCTGCTGCTCAATGCCTCTCACCACACACTCATCCCCACTTTGCTCTTCTGCTCTGCCCCTTCTGATTTCCCCCTGTCCCCTGGCACTGCTTTGGCATTTTGGCACTTGACATCCCCAGCGCTCTTCTGGAAACCCAGCCTGTTCCCTCCTCTCATCCAGGTTTGCTCCAAAGCCATCCCACATGTATGCGTGGAGGAAAGCAGGGTTTCACACTCCTCCCTGCAGTAAAAAAACCCATGACATCAACTCCAGGGCTTGTTAAAATGATTTCTTAGTGTGCAAGGAGAAAAAAGCTTTGCCAGCAAGAACCTCTTTGGTATGACTGCCTTAAGAAAGGAACTGCAGGGCTTTATTTTGTTTGGTTTTTGTTGTTTGGTCGGTTTTTTAAGTGCAGCATCACTCTGAGGGCTCTGCTTGAGGAAAAACAAGGAAATCAAGACATGGAAGAAGAAGTCCCTTTACAATGGCAAGGTAACACTGTTGTGTAGCCAGACAGAGCAGAAACCTCTTGTGGGAAGGAGGTTGGCACTGGAATAGCTACAGGGTAGAAGAAGATTTGGGCAGTATTTTTGCAATTTGGGGAATTGGCTTGGCAAGGGAGGGCTAAAATGACTCTGCTAGCAGCTTTTTCCATATCTACAAACTAAATTGTTCCCTCTCCCTGAGACCTAAACACACACAGGATCACTGCCTGGAAAAGACAAAGTTGGCACCACTGGAAAACCCCATCCACGTGGGACAAACATCAGTGCAAAACACCTCCATCATAACTCACTTGGCCATTTGAAATAAGAGATTTTCCTGAGCAGACAAAAAACAAAAAAAGAAAAGGGGGTGTGGGGGGAGGGATACACACCTTGGGGAACTGTGCCTGTACCTTCTGTAATCCCCAGCTGTGGTTAGACCTGTTCAGGCACAGGCAATTCAGCACTTCAGCAGCTGCTGTCAGACCCCAGCCCTTTTGCTTGCTGCATGGCTGTTTGACATCCACATCATCCTGTCCGAGGAAGATAACCTCGACACAGTGAGCCATGAAGCTCAAGAAAATGTGCAAAGCCAGCGAGCTTTTCCAGTTGCGCTGCGAGGCTTCCTGCACATTAATCTCCTCCCCTGGAATCTTGAACAGCCAGTCAAAATAATCCCTTTGTAGAATTGCTTTCACGGTGAAGAGGAAAGGAGTGGGAATGCAGATCTATAAATATCTTTTGGGATGTTCATCTCTCCTGTCATGCACTCTGATCAGAGCTCAGGAGAAAGGACTCCAATGAAAGTGTGTCTCTTGATAAAATAAAGGCTGCTCGTGTGAAGCTCCCACATCTGAATGCCAGGTGACACCCAGCTGTCATGCTTTGTCATAAATGCAAGGGGACACAAGCCCCTTGGACTGTCTGGTTAACACCAGCACTGTGCTTTGCAAACTTAAAGCGCCACAGCCCCATCAGACGCAGCGCACACGCACACGGGTGGGTGACTCCCTGCCGTCACCACAGCCTGCCTCAGCATCACATCCTTGTTGAACCCTGACAAAACCCCAGCGGAGCGCATGAACAGAGCTGGAACTGTGAAGTGCAGCATAAAGAAAAGGGCAATGCTACAGGTTTTAAAATGCTGCCTTCATTCTGCACAGTCAAGAGAATGAGCCGAGAGAGCACCGCCTCAAAACCCCCTCCTTCTCCACATTTCACAAACTTCCTCCTTTCACTCTCTGTTTTCATATTCCTCTGGTACAAATTCAGCTCAAACCAGAGCTGGAAGACAGAAGCTGTATTCCCTCCAGGTCCCCTGGCACAGCCTCCTCCTCCTCACCCTCTTTGTCCCATTGTCACGGTTCAACCCCAGCCAGCAACTTAGCCCCACACAGCCACTCGCTCACTCCCCACCAGTGAGATGGGGGAGAGAAGCAGAAGGATAAAAGTGAGGAAAAGGTTAGGAAATTCCACACATGCAAGCAAATAAAAACAATGAATGCATTTGCTGCTTCCCACAGGCAGGCAGGTGTTCAGCCATTTCCAGGAAAGCCAGGTTCCATCACACATAATGGTTACTGTGGAAGACAACCCCATCACTCCAAATGTTCTCTCCTTTGTCCTTCTTCCCCCAGCTTTATATGCTGAGCATGATGCCATATGGTAAGGGGTAATCCTTGGATCTGCTGGGATCAGATGTCCCCGCTCTGTCCCCTCTCAAGTCTTGTGCACCCCCAGTCCACTTGCTGGTGGGGTGATGTGAGAGGCATAAAAGGCCTAGACTCTGCATGAGTCCTGCTCAGCAGTGACTAAAACATCCCTTTGTGACCAGCAGTGTTTCCAGCACCAGTCCAAAACAGAGCTACATGTGAGCTACCAGAAAGAAAATTAACTGCTGTTAGAGTATTTCAGATGTGGCCTTACCAGAGCTGAGCAGAGGAGCAGAATCACTTCTCTTGACCTGCTGGCAATGCTTTGTCTAATGTGACACGGGGTACCATTCACCTTCTTGGCCACAAAGGCCCATTGCTGGCTCAAGTTCAACCTGCTATCCACCAGGACACCTAAATTCCTTTCTGCCAAGTTGAATTCTAGATGGGTGCCCCCAGCATGTCCAGGTGCATGATGTTTTTTTGTCTACAGCTGCAGGACTTTGCAATTCTCCTTGTTGAACTTCATGAGGTACCTGTCAGCCCATTTCTCCAACATGTCGAGGTCCCTCTGGATAGCAGCATCACCCTCTGCTCTGTCTGCCACTCCTGTGAGTCTGGTGCTGTCTGCAAACTTGCTGAGGCTAAACTCTGGCCAATCATCCAGATCATTAATGGAATGTTGTGCAGTATTGATCCCTGACAGTTACTGGCATCCAAATACATCGTGCCACCACACTCTGGACACAATGGTTTGGCCACTTTTCAATCCACCTCACTGTCTGCTTATCCAACCCACACATCAACAGCTTCTCTGCAAGGATCTCACAGGAGACAGTGTCAAAGGCCTCACTGAAGTCCAGGCAGACAATACCCACTGCCCTCCTCTCTTCTACCAGGCCAATCACTTCACCATGGGAGTCCACCAAATTGTCAAACATGACTTCCCCTTGTTCGAGCCATACTGACCAACTGCTGGCAATTCCACTGTCTTTGATGTGCCTGAAGATGGTTTCCAGGATTAGCTCATCCATCACCTTCCCAGGGACTGAGGTGAAGCTGACCAGCCTGTAGTTCCCCCAGTCATCCTTCCTGCCCTTCTGGAAGATGGGGGTGATGTTGTTTTATTCCCATCCTTGGGCACTTTCCCTCATTGCCATGACTGATCAAAGCTGATGGAAATTGCAATGGATCTGCCATCTCTCTCAGCACCTGTGGGTAATGGATTGGCCATCAAATCTCAGCACCAGGGCCAATGGACTTATGTACATGCAGGTTGCTTAAGTATACCCAGACTTGGCCCTCATTCATCTAGGGTGTATCTTCCTAGCTAATTTGGGTTTTGTAACTCATGTTTGCTGACATTATCACCTTATTACCTTTTAGGTGGCTGCAATTTGATTAATAATTCATTTTATGGACTGTTTAGAGCTGAGGTGAGGCTGCCTGGGCAGCAGATTCACAGGTCTTTCTCTCCACTGCGCTTTGAGAAGTCTCTTTCGCCCTGTCTCATTTCTGTCAGTGTTCCTGCTTTCCATAAGCTCTTGCAAATAATTATCAAAGATCTTTGACTCAAAAGTCACTGTGGAGTGAATTTTGTCTTCTGTTCTTCAAGTCTCTGGTCACAACTACTCATTTTGGAACTGTAATTATCAGAAGGAAAGATGCTGGATCCCTTGACTACCTTAATAACAGTTTTTGCCTTCCTGATCCCTGGCACATACTATCAGAGCTTCCTCTTGCCAGCTGAGCTGTCTTGGAGAGCAGCTTTCAGGCTCCTATTTGCAACCATCCCACAAACAGGCAGAACTTCAACCACTACATTTTTCCGCTTGTCCCCAATCCCTCAGGAAAACAAACAGAAAAGTCTACAGAGAAAACAAAACAACAGAGAAAACAAAAAAGGAAAGCCAAGTGTGAAAAACGCCGATCACTTGTTTTTAGAATTTTAAAAGTTTAATAGTAATGAAATGGTTATAAAAATAGTAATATAATTACAGTAATAAAAATCTGGACAATTAGGATTTAGGACAATAGGAGACAATAAAAACAAAGAGTTATGGACAGTCCGGGTGCCTTTTTCTGGGCAAAATAAGCCAGGAAAAGGACACCCATTAACAGAGGATTAACCCTTAAAAACAACAGCCTGTTGCATATCCATACATCTCATACATGATACATAACTTCCATTCAAACAAAGGATTCTGTCTGGTCAGTGCCAACTTCTTCCTCTTCATCCTGACAGCATCTTCAGGGCTTAGCGAGACGGGAAGAAGTCAGTTTCTTCTGATAAGGGAGCAATAAATTCTTTTTCTTTCAAAGATTTAGGTGTCCTGTGGCTGCTATCTCAGTGCAAGTACCTCATTCCTCTCTGTACAAAAAGTAGCTCACATAGCATAGTTTCTATTTTAACATTATGTTATAAACTAAAACTATATATAGGCTAAATTAAGANCATTATGTTATAACCTAAAACTGTATATAGGCTAAATTAAGAAAAGTAATACAGCATAACTTTCTAACATAACACATATAATATTAATTTTACTATTTGCGAAGAGCCAAGCATAAAATACGCATTTTTCACACCAAGGAAGGACCGTTTTTCAGATTAAAAAACCAATCAGGCCCCAAAGCCGGTGATTAAAAGCCCAACCCACGCAGGCCCCAGAAGGAGCGGGAACAGGAAGAACACAAAGGAGCACAAAGCCCGCCCCAGCTGCCGCGGGACTCAGGCGTGGCTCGGCGGCCCTGGCTCGCAGCGCGTCTCTGTGGCGCAATCGGTTAGCGCGTTCGGCTGTTAACCGAAAGGTTGGTGGTTCGAGCCCACCCAGGGACGGAGCGCGACTCTTTTGTGGTGCGCCGTGTGTTTTTTCCTGCCCTCCTGCAAGAGGCGGCGGCTGCAACCGGCCCGCGCCGCCTTTATACCGGCGGGAACTGCCCGAGAGCCGCTTTTGGCTCCGGAACCTCGCTCCTCATGGCCCGCCAAGAGGAGTTTCATCCGCACCGTGTGCTCACAGTGGGGTTCCGGGCGCTCCGGCCGATTGCTCAAGAGAGACTGCAGGAGAGAAGTAGTCCAGCAGGAGTTTCCGTAGTGTAGTGGTTATCACGTTCGCCTAACACGCGAAAGGTCCCCGGTTCGAAACCGGGCGGAAACACCATGGTTTTTTTCTTTTCCCTTCCCGTGTCACCGCGACGTGTTTCCTCTTTAGCCGCGGGGCTCGTCCCCTGCCCCGCAGTGGGAGAGGGGGAGCGGCCTCCTGGGATGCAGGGGGGCCGGGAGGGAGGAGCAGGGACAGGGCGGGGAGATGTGCTGAAGATCTGCTTCATTGCCATGCTCGAACTCCTTGGCGAACGCGTTTTTCCCCGGAAACATCGCCCAGAGGAGTGGAAAGGGGCTTCAGCTGAAACGGTCTGAATATCACCAGAAAACTTGGGACAAAAACTACAACGACTTGCCGTGGGCAATACAGAAGCCCCTTTAGATATTAACTTGCATAGAAAGAATAATATAGACCCAGGTCGGGAGAGAAGGATCTCCTAAGTGTTTCTTCAGCCTCTTCCTCGAAAACATAGCTGGAGACACCCAGACCCTTCTTCCTTACACTCCTTTCCCAGCATTTCCTCTCCTTTGTGAGCCCTGTGGCTCCACCGTGTTCTCTTGGGCTGTGCAGCTTCAGCATCTCCCTCGCAAACAACCACAGCGTGTTTGTGCATAGCAGTGTAAAACTAAAAATGCCTCAAACTCCATCAGCTGTGTTATCCCACTAACAACCTTCTCTCTTGCTCTGTCTGCACGCTTAGATCAATACTTAGACTGGAAGTTCTTCCACTCCGAGACCGAATCCTGGTGCTCTCTGAAGCACAGCACACACTTTTGAGTGTAAGCTGCTCAAAAGGCAATGTGTTTTGCTCTGGGCATGAAGGGGCTCACATCAACAGCAGCTATTTAGCTTTGCAAAACGAACACAGACAAGACACAATGGCTCTCGCTGATATATTGTCAGGAAGGGAATAACTATTTAAAGCAAAAAACAGTGATGGAAGAATAAATGGCAATAACCAGCCATGAAAAACATCAAAATCAGATTTGTAATCAGCACCACAATGGATTTCTTGAAGAGTGCTCTAGCAGGTATACAGCTAGAAATCCATCCAGGCAGCTCCTTTGCAGATGTGTTGGTTTATTGTAGGCAGGATGTGAGAAGGCAACCCTGTTTTTCACCCTTTACTGTGTTATAAGAAGTGTTTGAATGTATCATCAAGTAGTCAGATCTGAATCACAGCACCTTCTCTGCAGAGCTCATTCCAAACTCCGAGTGCCACGATTATGCCTTTTCCAAAGCAGAAGACACAGACTAACAAGACTCTGCAGAGGGCTGTGGACAGGCTGGGTTGATGAGCCAAGGCCAGTTGTATGAGGTTCAACAAGACCAAGCACTTGGTCCTGCCCTTGGTTCACAACAACCCCAGGCAGTGCTACAGACTGAGGGCAGTGGCTGGAAAGCTGCCCAGTGGAAAAGGAAATGGGAATGCTGGTCAATGGCAGCTGAAGATGAGCCAGCTGTGCCCAGGTGGCCAAGAAGGCCAGTGGCATCCTGGCCGGTATCAGCAGTAGTGTGGCCAGCAGGACCAGGGCAGTGATTGTGCCCCTGCACTCGGTACTGGTGAGGCCACACCTCAGGTTCTGTGTTCAGTTCTGGGCCCCTCACTACAAGAAGGACATTGAGGGACTGGAGTGTGTCCAGAGAACAGAAACGGAGCTGGGGAAGGGTCTGGAGTGCAAGACTGATGAGGAGCAGCTAAGGGTGTTTAGCCTGGAGAAAAGGAAGCTCAGGGGGGACCTTACTGCTCTCCACAACTACTTGAAAAAACAGTGTAGCCAGGTGGGGGCAGGCCTTTTGTTGTAGGCAGTAAAAGACAGGATGAGAGGAAATGGTTTCAAGGTGTGCCATGGGAGGTTAGATTGGATGTTAGGAAAAATCTCCTCTGAAAAGATGGTTAGGAATTGGAAGAGACTGCCCAGGGAAGTGGTGAAGTCACCATCCCTGGAAGTCCTCAAAAAATGTAGAAGTGGCATTTAGGGACATGGTTTAGTGGTGAAGATGGCAGTGCTCAAAGCCCTTAGACTTTGGGAAATCTACCCCAGAACACTGATAAAACCTCCATTATACAGGGACCAGTTTCTGATCACTACCCGTACTTACTATATGCCCACCTGGTGTACTTCCAATTGACAGAAAATACTTTGTATTCTCTTCATGGCAAATTAAGAGCTGCATTTAAAAACTACTCTTAATATAAAACACCCAGTAACATTTCAAATTCCAAACAATTTCTTAGTCATGGGGTTTTCATTCAACCTCAGCTGAATTCTCACTTGCACAGGATCGGAGGCAGTAAAACATTAATGGAAACAAACAAATCTGCACTGCATCATCTTTAGTTTTATTTTTCAGAGAAAAAGGCAGCCAGGAACATGCAGCACCAACAGATTTATTTTCATACCTTCTCTAATCTCAAGTGCTATTTGTTTGCTCTTGGAGCTTCTATATATACCTGTACCCACACTGAATCCCACGCAGCTGCAGACCAAACACTCCCAGCTTCAGTTTGTGGAGGGGTGCCAGTGGTGACCAGAGGTTCTTGCTTCTGTCTAGGTGTATCTGCACAGCAGGTGTGCCCCCACACACATCTGCACAGCAGGTGTGCCCCCAGACCCTCCCTCCTCTGCCATGAACTTCATTATAAACCTCTCCAGCATGACCTCCTCATCCTCTAGCAGGGCTTCTTCCTCCTGTTGCCCGGTGCATTCTGCATCACCAACCCTGGGCTCACTGCTTTACTCATCCCTGGGTCTGTCTTTGTGTCCCAAGCCAGTAGTGAAGGAGCTCCCATGTCACAGCTGCAAGTCATTGCAACCCATTCATGGAAAAATCAAACTAATTTTGGTCAGTTCTTTTTTTTTTTTTTTTTGTTTTAATTAGGGAATTCACAAATGGGCAAATATTTCACAGGCAGTACACCCGCCCTTAACATTCAGAATCCATTCATTTGTTTTCTATTGTAACATTACCAATTACAGTATTTAAAACAAAGAAGAAGCTCAAGTTCTTCACAATAACTTGAATTTCAGAAATTCATTGCCTAAAGTACCAGTTTGATTACAATGTACCCAATTGCAGCAGAAATAAGTGGACACAGCAAGTTCAGGGCCAATGATAGTTTTTCAAACACTTTTTAAAGCTAGTTCAAACAATCCAAAACCATTAGAATCTGTAACCGTGCCTTGTAATAGCATTATATTTAACTGCATCTACTGGAAAAGTAAGACTGAGCATTTAATGTTTTGAACTTGGGATCTGAAAAAATGCAGGACAGCTCTAAATATGCCTGATATAAAGACTTGCTGATAAAATCCTTCTTATTTCCAAGAACAAGAAAAATGTACAGCTAATCTAACTTGGCATATAATACCCTCAGCTTTGTGGCCATGCATTTAAAAAAAAGACTCCAATCTAGCAAAATGAAAGCTATACATATCCAGAAACACCAAGGTGTGAATCCCTCTTACTCACTGCTGTCTTGCCACATTTTTCCATTACTTTCTTCCTACTGACCTTGCCTCTCCTTGGCATCTCACATATGGTCGGGGGTGCACTGCCTGAGTCATGAAAAACTCCAAGTGACAACAGTAATAGGCATTAACTTACAGTTAAATTAATTCTAAGAAGCCTGTAAGGTCATATCAGAGGATGCAAAAGTCCCTAACTACAGAAGGTACTTTAATTTTTTTTAAAATGTTGGACAAAATAACTGCAGGAGTTGAGTGGTCCTGTAAAATCATTACTACATAAATAGTATTTCTTACTCCATTACATCATCAAGACTACAGAACTTAATTAGTTCTCAAACTCACTAGAGTATGGAAGTTTTTCATATTAAAAGCAGCAAAAATTAAGACTCATAGGAGCTTTTAATTAAAAATTATTGTCATATCTGACAGCTAAAATAACTGCTTCTCAGAAGAATAAAATACATTAAACCCTGATTTGGTTGTTACAGTAAAATATTAAGAAAAAAAAATCTCAAATGTAAATTGTTCAAGTACAGCCAGTGTGCAATTAAAATTAGTTATAAAATACAATTTAGTAGTGCTTTGTTTCAAAATATACATAATACTGAAAAAAATACTTAAACTGAGTATTTACCAAGTTTCAAACAGAGTTTCATCAAAATGAGGTAAATCCATGTCACCTGGCATTGAGCTTGGTGCTGAAATGGAGAACAGGTCTTCGAGGATATCATCTCTTGTAGGACTTTCAAAAGAAAGTTTTTTCACACTGTGTTTGTTTATTGCATCAAGTTCCGAAGCAGTGTCCTTTACAGGACTGTAGTAGTTGTGGTCCTCACTTGTCACTGCTGCCTGTGGCACACTGGTGCTCTCATGGGGCACGGCCGTGGCCACGCTGCTGTGCACCATCTCCATGTACATACACTCATCTTCGCTCTTTGGCGCCTCCAGGGAAGCGACAGTCGAAGTAGGGGACAGTAATTCTGCCAGTATTTCATCAGTGTTACCGTGGCCAGTGCACCCTGGCACAGCGTTTGCATTCAGTTCAGATCCATTACCTGTCACATCAATCTGATACTGCAGCTCCCTTAAAAAGCTCTGCAATAATTCACTGTCATTCGGAGATTCAGTCTGCAATGGAGTGCTTACGTCTCCACTCACAGGTTTTTCCTGTTTCATCTGTTCCACTGCTAATCTATCCAGTGAAGCCAACTTCTTCTTTTTAGCATTAAGTTTTTTTAACAATTTTAGGCGAAGTTTTTTTGTTTTGTCACTGTCTGACTCTTCTGCCTTACTAGAGTTATAGCCAGGCGAAGGGAACTGAGTCACTTTACCTGAGGTACCCAACGTACTTTCTGACTTAATCCAAGTTGGACCTACAGTAGTGGTATGATTTGCTGTTGGAAGACAACTGTTTTGAGAAAATCCTTTGAAATTTGATAAAGGATGAGTATTATTACTCTGAGGAGCCAGTAACTTTGGGGTCTCAGTTGTTTTCTTTGTACCTCTGCTTTGAAATCCACCAAAGTTACTTGCACCCTTAATTGGCAGCCTAACTTCACTCATTTTTTGCACTGAGGGAGTTTTGCAACTTCTCTCATTCTTGAGAGCTGACGCACTTGATGGCATAAAAGAAGTACTCTTGCTTAATTTCTTTACCCAGCTTCCTACAAATCCTCCTTTTCGGTCTTTGTGTGAGGACTGAACTGAATTACTGGCACCAGAAGAACTGCCAGCTTGAGAATTAACTACAGTTTTGCTTGCATCTCTCAGGTCAGGTGATTTTTGTATATTATTTTCTACTGCTAACAACTTCTTGTTTAGCAGTAGTTCTGAATTTAATCCATGTTCTCCATTAGCTAAATTAGTTCTGTCATTTAATTGAAAAGGCGATGAGTCAGATGAATCAGGGTCATGTTTTACAGGCACAGGAGCAGTAATATTTACTGGGTTCAACTCTTCTAGAGGTAAGCAAATACTGGAATTTTCATATAACATGGATTTATTGTTCATAGCTAGACTACTTCCAGCAAACTCTCCTGTATATGAAGTGCTAAGTGAAAAAGCTGTTTCCTGCTGTTCTGGTGTGCCCCATCCACCAAGAAGGTTATTTTCCACCACCTGTCCATTAGGCAGCGATTTATCTTCTGAGTCAACTAGAACTTCTTCAAGCATCAGTGTTACAAGATCATCATCTGCCAGATTTTCTGAACCATGATGAACAATACTTTTGTCCTCAGTTACTTGCTGCTGTTTCTTCTCTGGAGTCCTCACAGAATCCTCTTTGTGGTGTTCTGCAGGTGTTTTGCCAACAGTGTTATCAAAACCACAATGCAACACTGTGGAATTTGAATGTACATTATTAGGAGGAATATCTTCACTATTTTTACTTTGGAACCGTGAATTCAGTTCTTGTGGCACATGGGATGCTTTCTTTTCCCAGATAACAATATGAATCTCTGAAGGAGGAACTTCAAATCTTTTATGTCTCTTGCAATACGGACCCTTTAAATCATCACATTCAAGCCAAGTTCCTGAAAAATAGCAATCAGTGCAGAGACTGAGAGACTTTTAAAATTGAAATCACTATCCTCATACTTGCCAAGTATTTTTATTAACCCATTCCCCTGACAAGCAGAAAATGGAGTTTGGTTTTGTTTTTTTTTCTCCAGAGAAAAATGGGAGACTTCCACTGTAAAAAGATCAACTACAAGAAGTTGCAGCAATATTATTACAGGTCAGAGTAGGTCAACCATAAAAAAAAGCTAGCTAAGGGGTTTTTTTGGCTGAAACATCTTGTCTGAAAATACTCTCACAAGTCTGAGGTAAGATTCACCTCTCAAATTAAGTTTCTCTGTAGACCTTTATATTGCCTGGGTAGGAAGCACAGAGGCTAAAAATAAACTCCTTATTTTAATACTCTTGTCTCATCACCTGCAAACTGTTCATAGATCATGAAATAATATTTTATAGCTTCAAGAATTTTAAAACAGATATATATGACATATAGGAACTTCTTAACTAGGCATTTCCCAGCTGCTTCCTCTTCCCATTTATTTTATCTCTGGCAATATGACTTAGACAATTTTCATGTTGTCACAACACTTCATAAGACTGTACCCCATGCTCTCTACAGAGGCATGATTATCAAAATATCACCTTTTCACCTTCTCTGATTATGGATCTTCCATCAGTGGTACAATCATCATACCATTAGCAATGTTTCCAAGATGGATTTGTGCCTCCCACCCCTGAGGTGCCATGAAGTTCAGATATAAAAAATAACTTCATAATTGCTCATAGTACCATAGGTTACCTTGCTTCCAGCCAAGAATGTATGAATCACTGGTTTAAAAATAAACAATACTATTTGTTCCACAGTCATGGTCAGACTGCATTTTTTAACTTTTACGAAGTTATGAAGGGAAAAGGACTCTACAGCCAAATTACTTTTTCTAGTAAATGCACTGTAAGACAGCACAGTGCAGTTAAACCAACCAAAAACCTTCACTCCGACAAACAAGTCCTCCCAATTATTCACAATGTTTTAATATGAAGTTTAGAATTCAGACAAAAGAAATCTTTGTTATTCATTTGTACATCAACGGTTGAGACTACTGCAGTAACCCATAAAACATTTCATGTAGACTCATGAAATATTATGGTAGATAAGAACCATAAACTCTATCTTATCTCTCTCTTTTATGAGGAAAGACTGAGGGAACTGGGCCTGTTCAGCCTGGAGAAAAGACAACTGAGAGGGGACCTCATCAGTGTCTGTAAGTATCCAGAGGGAAGTGTCAGAAGACAGACCCAGGCCCTGCTCAGCAGTGCTGAGCAAAGGTCAGAAGGCAACAGGCAGAAAATGTTGCACAGAACGTTCCACCTGAACATGAGGAAGGACTTCCTCACTGTGCTGTGGCCACACACTGGAGCAGATTGCCCAGACAGGCTGCAGAATTTCCCTCACAGGAAATATTCAAGAACCATCTGAATGCCATCCTGTGCCATGTGCTCTGGGATGGCCCTGCTTGAGCAGGGAAGTTGGATGACCACTGTGGTCCCTTCCAACCTGACCCATTCTGTGATTCTTACCATCAGGATTCAAAGACCAGCTTATGAAGTGCTTCTTATCTGTTTGGTACTGAACAACAGATGTTATTTGGTAGGTGTCTTCCTCAAATTGAAACGAGTATTTCTCCAGCTTGTTATGTGGCAAGCCTTCCACAAAATGTAACATTAATATTGAGGGTACTCTGACAAAGAAACAATAAAGACCCAGTTTATTACAATGAAACAGTGGCAAAAGTTCCTAATGAAAAAGTAAGATGTCTCTAAGAGTATGTGGTTCTGCTCTTACTATTCTACTTCCTCACAGACTCTTCAGATAGCACAGTAAGCGGTAAAGGAAAAGAACATCCCAACTGGATGTTCCATTTAATTATAGATTAGGGGAAAAAAACCAACACCAAATAAGGGATCTGGGGAGTGGGAAAAAGTTGAGGAAAACCACCCCTGTACCATAAACACAGTAGCAAGGGACATTGTTCCAGGTCAAATAAGTAAACAAATGATCAAACAACTTTTATCCACAGCAGGGGCTGTGAAAAGGCTGACACTGGATATCAGTTGTCTGTATTTACTACTTGATAGTTAAGTATTTATGACCTAGCTCAAACACATGTGCTGGTCAGCATGTTAAACACTGCTCTGTTTCATCTTTAGTAAACACTATTTGCTATTTCAGCTTTTAAGAATGATATAAAAATCTTTAAAAGTGAGTACTGATCAGAGTTTAAGGTTTAGAATCTCTGCAAACCCACAGTAATAGTTTGGTTTCAAAAGTCATAGGTTCAATAAATGAAGTCTCAGAACTTTATGTATGTTACTTTCAAGTTCACGTATTCAAACTTACTTTTCCAAGATCATCTGTTGTCTTTGAGATGTATTTCCACAGTTAATACACGGTCCAATATGAACAGCGTTGAGCGGATGCCAGTCAGGGATTACATTTGTAAACGTTGTTAGTGTTTTCTTCAATCTGGACACACACACACATTTAAAGAGGAAGCTGAGTTGGTGATCAGAAAACAATAAATATATGTACTTTACCAGGAAAGTTATAGAAACATTATGGCAAACCCACATTTAAAGAGGAAGCTGAGTTGGCGATCAGAAAACAATAAATATACGTACTTTACCAGGAAAGTTATAGAAACATTATGGCAAACCCACATTTAAAGAGGAAGCTGAGTTGGCGATCAGAAAACAATAAATATACGTACTTTACCAGGAAAGTTATAGAAACATTA